>JAEQBH010009130.1:0-49123 GCA_016808115.1 Tetrastigma voinierianum
CTTAAGGATTCCTATCTCAAAGAGGTCGGTTACGCTGCCCGTTGATGAGGCTTTGGCTCTATCTCAAGGGGTTACCTCCATAAGTTCTGCGATGCCTTGTCATGCCAGTTCCATTACGAGTTTGACTTGTATTAGATGTTGATTCTATGCGGGTGTGCGGTGGCTACTCATTTAGAAGGGGTTTGGCGAAGAGCCAAACTAAGCGAGCCATGCAGCGACCAGGCTTCGTGGTGCTTCCCTCATCCGAGTGGTGAAATTTGCGGTCGAGTGCAAGCGTATGACGAGGAAGCGGTGAAAGCTAATCGATTTGAAACATACCCGTCGGCCGTGTAATGAGGTAGGAAAGGCGGTAGCGACTTGAGGAGCTCTTCGAAAGCGAACCGAGGCTCGGGATGACGCGAAATTTGTCTGCAGGCTTGACGATGTAGAAGCTGGGGTGGTGCGATCGCCCGATATGAACTTCAGATGGTTAGGAATGAAGCTGCCTCCCGTCGAAGCGAGCCGGGAGTAAGAACTAGCGTGCGATCAGCGATTTGCCAAATAAGATGGCGGCCCCGGTGGGCGAGGCCTCGTCATAGACTAACGAGGCAGTCAGCTCGGTGGAACGCCTGACTGAGGAGTGTCGCGGGCTGCGTGGGGATCTTCATTGACAAATAATTTGGTGGCTCGGTAGGACGAAGTTATTGGAGGCGAAGTAGCGTCAATGGGTTAAGGTGGCTTGCCTTTGAAGAGAATTTGTCAATGCCTATTCAGAGCTGGATTTCAACGACCTTCCGGCGATATGGAGGATGAGGTATTTCTCTGTGATTATGCGAACCTGGGCACCCCGTTGAGGCCAGTTCCCCTTCTTCCCCGTCAGCCTCCTTAAGTCTTGATGCTCACTATGCCGCGTCTTCGCTGCAGTAATGGCACATACTTTCTTTTCTTTCTTTTTTTTTTTTACGTATTTTAGATTTGGGCACGGGACCCAAGACATATGTAGTAATCCTTAATGAATCTCGTTTTGCATTTTTCGTCACTTACTTGTTGTCGCGATGTTCTGTATAGGCAAAGTGAAAGCTGGTCTTGTCGAGTTGAGTGGTTAGGCTCTTCAAGCCCGAGGCTGGCTTGGGGCTCAGGTGGGGTGTACTGGCGGAATTGATTCGTAGTGTCTTTGAGGAATTTGAGTAGTTAGGCCCTTGGTAGGGTGTTGGGCTCTGTGGGGCACCTCTTTGGAAGAGCTAAACCGATTCTTTAGGTTGCATGGCTGTTTAGGAAGGCTCTCGTCGTCTGCGTGTGTGGACCCGATCAGTTGATTTGCATGGTAGGCCGATTCCTAAGTACATGCTTTGTTTAGAGCGAAGCTTCGTCAATCTGTTTCTTTGGGCTCCGTCGATTGATTGCATAGGTTGAATTGAGTTCGCCGTGCATCTTTATTTAAGCGAGCTTCGTGTCTGTTCTTTGGAGCTCAGTCGGTGATTGCATAGGTTGGGCGGATTCCTAAATTGCCTGGCTGTTTAGGTAAACTCGTCGAAATTAATTTCTTGAACTTTTTTCAAGGCCCATTTGTAGCGAGTGCGTCTCTTGACTTGTTGTGACTCATAGGTAGCGTGACTGTGCGAGTAGACAGACTCGTCGAAATTAATTTCTTCAGGCTCTGTGTGGCAGTGGCGATGTAACTGAGGCTGTTTGACTCCCTCGGGTATTGTGACTGTATGCGAGTAAACGAGCCTTTCGTCAAAGTAATTCTTGGGCTCCGGTATTTGTAAATGCAGTGGCGATATGCTTTGAGGTTATTCGACTCCTTAAGTTCGTGACTGTGCGGTGACCAGACTCGTCTCGAGTGAGGCTCAGCGCTGGGCTCGGGCGCTATGGCGATGGCGATGTAGCACGAGGCTGTTTCCTTCCCTCAGTGCGTGTGACTGTACGAGTAAACGAACTCGTCAAAGTGAATTTCTTGAACTCCGGTAGTGGCGAATGGCGATATAACACGAGGTACATTACGACTCCTCGGTTCGCGTGACTGTCACGAGTAGGCGAACTTCGTGAAGTGGTGGCTGGGCTCCGTAGTGGCGGTAGATGTAACGAGCTATTCGACTCCTCGAATCGCGTGACTGTCTGAGTGAAGCGAACTTCGTCAAAGTGAATCTTGCGGGCTCGGCGTGGCGGTGGCGATATAGCTGAGATTATTCACGACTCCTTAAGTTCGTGACTGTGCGGAAGCGAGCCAGACGCTTCGTCGAAGTGGTGCTTTGGCTCGGCGCTATGGCGAAATGGCGATGTAGCACAGTTTGTTTTAACTCCTCTTCGGAGTAAGCGTGACACATGCGGAGTAGGCGAACTCGTCAAAGTGAGCTCTTTGGAGCTCCGAGGCGCTGTGGCGGTGGCCCGATATAACTGAGGTACATTACGACTCCTCAGGTTACGTGACTGTCTGAGTAAAATGAACTACGTCAAAGTAATTTCTTTGAGCTCAGTAGCTATGTGAGCGATGTAACTGAGCTAATGCGACTCCTCGGATAAGCGTGACTGTCGCAGTAGGCGAACTGATCGTGGCCTCTTGGAGCTCCGGTATTTGTGGCAGTGGCGACTCTCTTTGAGTTATTACGACTCCTTGAGATTCACGTGACTGTCGCAGCGAGTGAACTCGTCAAAGTGAATTTCTTTGGGCTCCGAGCGCTATACGGCGAGTGCGATGTAACTGGTTGTTTAAGCTCCTCGGAGTAGCGTGACACAATCTTGAGTAAACGAACTTCGTCAAAGTGAAATTTCTTCCGGGCTCGGTCTTTGTGGCCAAAGGCGATATAACACAGCATTGACTCCTCGGGTGCGTATTTGTCTTGAGTGACAGACTTCATCAAAGTGGTACAACTTTGGAGCTCCAGTATTTGTGGCCAGTGCGTCTGTATGGCTGTTCGGGCTCCTCTCAGTGGCGTGACTTTGTGCGAGTGAGCGAACTTGTCAAAGTGGCTGGCGGGCTCGGTAGTGGCGCAGTGGCGATATAGCTGGTACGTTAGGCTCCTCGGGTTCGTGACTGTCAGGTGAGCCAGATTCGTCAAAGTGGGGTACGCCGGTGCGGCCGGTCGACTTCTGATTTTCTTGGAAAGGTGTAGGCGTCTTTAATCTTTGATTTATGGAATTTGCAGACGTTTGTGCGAAGATTTTTTGAGTGCTTTGGCCTTCTTATAAATACGGCTTCATTGCTATAGGTTTATACTTTGAATAATGTTGCCTCTTAAGTGCGTAAGCGAGATATATGCGAGATGAAGCGTCGGATTTGGTCGTCTTATTTGGGGATCCACACGAAGATTCTGGTTCAGCTGCGAACCACCTTTGTAGGAGTTGTGTTTTCCACTAGTCTCCCTTTTGTAAGAGTCATGTTCTGGCCGCTAGGGAGATCGTCCGGAAGGCGGTGCATCTCTTGTCTTGCTCTCTCTATTTGCAGCTTTTCTTTTTCTTATCATCGCCTTCTTTTCATCTTTTCTTCCACATCTCATTCTCCTTTTTGTTTTCTGCACACTCTTTCAGCCCTCCTTTTTCTTCTTACATACGTTTCTCCCTCTTCACTGAAACTCCTTCCATCCCTTTTTCTTAACTCCTCTTCCCACCTCTTTTCTTCACGAAGTGTTTTTTTTATTTTTTAAAAGAGGCGCCTTTATGCTAGTGCTTCAGATGTGTCGATATTATATGTTATGGCCCAGATATGTCTGTTTGGAATAAGAGAGGCTTTCCTTTTATGTACATGAGCTTTCTCATTCTATTGCATATATTTTGAGCATTATATGTCTGAGTTGCTTATGACGTCTTAACAAAATAACCAGTAAATGGTCGAATCGTTAACTGAAAATTGTTAAATCTCCATTTAAGATTACAAACCAAGGTCTACTGATAAAAATGTTTAAGATGTTCCGCATTCCAGGCATGCTGTAAAATTTTCCCCTCCTCTGTTTGGAGCTCATAATTGCCTAGTCTGATGACTCGAGATATGATGTAGGGGCCTTCCCAGTTGGGGCCCAATTTCCCATGTGCTGGATTCTTCCTTGCTGGCAGTAGCTTTTTTAAAACCAAATCACCCGGCATGTAGCTCCTGGGTTTGACTTTTTGGTTGTAGTGCCTCGCCACGTCTTCCTTTGGTAGTTTTAAATGCGCCTTAGGAGCACGCTCGCGTTTTCATCTAGTCAAATTCAGGCCGAAGAGCCTCGTCATTTGTGTTCCACACTGCTAGCTTTCGATTCTTGGACTTAATCCGACCTCGGCAGGGCTACGCCGTCACAGAAGGCTAGGGCAAACGGGGTTTCCAGAGTTGCTGACTTTTGTGTTGTCCTGTAGGCCCATAGCACTTGAGTATTCTACCATTTTGCTAAATCTTCCAATTTGGTCTTCAACGCACGACCTTAAGGGTCACGATGGTGACTTAGCTGGCAGATTAAACTGTGGATGTATTTGGAGATGAGTAATAATTCTTAATTAGGGCTCGGCACGAAGTCTACGAATTTGGTGTTGTCAATTGTTTTTCGTTTATCGATACGGGGCTCTTGGGATACCAAACCTGCATATAATGGCTAGCCACACAAAGCGCGTATCTTACATTTATGTGATTGTAAATTTAAAGGCTCGACCTCGGCTTACTTGGTGAAGTAATCTGCGTGATGATGAATTTACATTGGCCCTTCCCAAGGGCCAGAGGTCAGTATGTCAAACCCCATTGTTGGAAGGGCGGGGCTCGTGATCGGCGTCAAAGGGCTCACGATGGGAGGTGAGATATTGGTGTGCTCGGCGGATCCTGCGTTTGCCGACTAGGTCGGTTGTCTTTAGTATTGTAGGCGATGGTATCACGTGCCAGGCCTTTCACGCGATGCCGAACTCAGGTATGATTTGTATATACCCTCATGTACTTCTCGCCTTGCGTATTCCAATGTTTTTCCGCAATGCACTTGAGGATTGGTGTGAAGAAGCCTCGACATGCGGGCTTCCGCCTTAGTTAGTGAACTGGCGGACCTCGTCCTTATTTTAAGGCTGCTTCTTTGGTCGTCGGGTGGAAGCGTCGTCCCATTATGTAATCCCCGAATGGGGTCCATCCAGCTCGGCGGACCTTGCTGGCGACCATCCACATCGCGGGAGATCGTGGAGGGCTGCGCGGTCGATGGGTGTTGACTGGGGTCTTTGTGGGCTATTCTTAACTGCCGGGCGTGGCTCGGGAGTTCTGCCTTTCTGAGGACATGTTTGACTGAACCGGCCAATTTTTCAATAAATCTCGTACCTTTTTGAATTATGGGATCATTCTTACTTTTGGCCTCGTGGGTGTCTTACATTTGTCTTTACCGGGCTGGGGTCGGCTGCGGACTTATAGGTACGGTCGACGAAGTGAATGGGCGAGGTTGGGGCCCTCTGTGGTGGCCTCATACTTGGCCTGGTGTTAGAGGCTTGAAATCAGAATCGAGTGCGTGCTCAATGTCTATTCCTTACGGAGAGGTCGAGTTAGACTGCTCCACTCCTTGATGCATTTGAGGCTCCATGCACATAGAGTTTCCAAGTTGGGGAGGTCATTCGTTGTCTGAGCGTTCTCGGGTTCAGTAGAATTGAATTCCATGATGAAGTCGGTACAAGACCTGTCCTTTTATTGGGTTTCGGCATATCGATGTGAGCTTCGGCAGCTCTATGGCCCATAATAAACCTTAGGAGTCTCAGTTTATGTAACACTTGCTTCATCGAATTATTTTGTTGGAACCTACATGGTATGAGCACGGAAGTAGGGCGAGTTCAGACTACGGTTAACAAGGCGAAATTAGTTTCTCCATCGTGGGTACCTCTCCTCGCTCCTCTCGGCTTGGCTGCAATAGTAAGTGAGGTCTTTGCCTTTCGGTCTCTTTGTCTCCTGACGGGGTATTGGTCGAGAAAGTGCGATACGACTAAGTATAGAGTAAGGAGCTCGCCTTGACAGGACTCACTAGAATGGGAGGAGAGCTCGAATACGTTTTCAAAGTTTGAGAATGCCTCTTACGCCTGTATCCATTGAAGGCCTTCTTCGGGACTTGGAAGAAAGGTTGGCATTTGTCACTTGCCACGGATCTGAGGCAGAAGCAAAGTAGCAATCCTTCCGATCTGACTGGGCAAGAAAAAATTTGTGAAAGAAGAAGAAGAATTTATACTGATGTGACGGCGTGTCGAGTACGACCTTTATTTTGTTTGGACCACGATTTTTTTTTTTTTTTTCAGTTCAGCCGGTGGTTGACTATGAAACCTAGGAATTTTTCGGCTGATACTCCGAAGGCACACTTGGCTGGATTCAGTTTCATGTTGTAGTTTCTCAAGATCTAGAACGCCTCGGATAGATGAGCTATGTGGAGCTCAGCTGTGATGGATTTTACCAGCATGTCATCTATATACACCTCCATAGTTGTGCCTATCTCTGTACGGAACATCGGTTCCACCAACCTTTGATCGTAGCTCTGCGTTCTTGAGCCGAATGGCATCACCACGATAACAATAGGTTCCACGCGCGTAATGAGCGAGGTTTTTCTTGGTCGCTGGTCCGCCACTGATCTGGTTGTATCCGGAGGCATCCATAAGCGAGGAGTTAGTGGCGCGGTGGCATCCACGATGGTCGTCGTGGTAGAAGCGTCGCTGGAGGCACGCCCTTGTTGATGTCGGTGAAGTCGATACGGAGTCGCCCTTGCGTTTGCTTTTGTAGTCACGGCGTTGGCTAGCCATTGAATTATTCTACCTCTTTGATCTCTCTGCTGTAGGAGTTTGCTGACTTCCTCGTTGATGGCTTTTTATCTTTCTGGCGCGAAGCTCCTCCTCTTTTGTTTGATTGGCTTGAAGGATGGGCTGACGCTCAGCCTGTGGGTGATTACCGTAGGATCAATTCCTCCCATGTCCGCCTACTTCCATCTGAAAACGTGCGATCTGTCTTAAAAATGGATGAGGAGGGAGGTTTTTGAGGTCTTGTAGCTTGGAGTAGATCTAGGCGAGATGTTCAAGGTCGTCGTCCAATAATCTTGGTTCAGTTCTTACGGGGGCCAGTCGGTGAGTACCTGCGTCACGCATGTCGGCTCGTCCAAATATATGTTGTCGACCGTTTTTTGTTTCATGGATCTTTGAGTAGCATTCCCTAGCCCTTTCGTTGATCTCTCCGAACCATTTCTGCCTCCGTTTCACGGTAGAAATTTGATCATCATGTGGTATGCGGAAGGAATGGCTTTTGTTGCATTGGGGAGAGGTCTGCTTGACAACATGTTGTAAGCGGGCCAGAGCGTCTCTGACGGGGAATCTTACCCGTGGTCGTCGCCTGACATCGAGGATCTCCCAAGGTGAGTACCAATTCTTATCAGACCTAGAATTATCTATTTTCACAGAGGACCCCGCGGATGGTGAGCGGGCTCTAGTTTCTCCTTTCCGATGCCCATTTTATCGAAGGCTGTGTAGAGATGATGTCGATGACTCCGTTGTCAATTAGGACCCAGGTAGACTATTTTGTTATTGCATGCGCAAACTACCGGTGGGTCGTCATGAGGATGTTGGCATCCCTCCAGATTCGAGTCAGAGAATGTGATGGACGGGAGTTTAGGCCGTACTTATATTTACGCTATCTACGTCGACTGATGCGTAGATGGGCCTTCAGGGCTGTTTGGATTCTCCCACCTCCCTGAATCTCTGGGCCACACAGTTTCCCGAGGGGGTTGTTAGTCTTTGAGTCGTGCGCGAGGTGGTGGTTGCTGAGGCGGGGCCTGGTTTTGAGCTTGATTCTCGAGGGGATATGAAGCGTCGGAGGTACCCGCGCCGTATTAAGTACTCTATTTCTCTCTTGAGTTGTATGTAGTCGTCCGTGCGGTGTCCGTAGTCCCTATGGAACTACGCGATGCCCAGAGTTATCTCTTATTGCGAGTTTTGACTTCATTTGAGTTGGCCACTGAGAGCTACTCATTCATTACTTCACGGGGACTGTAATCTGCCCAGGTATTAAGGGGGTGAAAAGGCGGGGTGATCAGATCGTGCGTCTTTGGTTGCGTTGAATGCAGAATGATCTACGAGGTTCCCACGCCTTTTTGGGGATCGTTCTCCATTTTTCTTTGGAGATCCTTCTTGGTCGCTTTGTCTTTTGGGGCTTCGTCTCGTCGTTTTAATGCATCGCTTTTTCCTTATGAGTGGAAGAGCTCTCTTTCTTGGATACGAGGGCTTCTTCACCGTTAATATACTTCTCTGCTTTTGCAAGCACCTCAGCCATGCTTGTTTGGGGGTTTTTGGAAATGGAGAACATCAAGTCTTTCAACTGAATCCCTAAGCCAGCAATGAACGCAGTGATCGCGAACTTCTCGTCGGGTATATCTACCTTTAGAGACTCGGCGTTGAATCGTTGGACATAAGACCTCAGGCTTTCCTACGAGCTCTGCTTGATGGTCGACGGATGATACGCCCGGCTTTCGTGCTGGCCCCAATGAAGTGAGAGACAAATGCAATGGATAGCTCTCTGAATGAGGAGATTGACGACGGTGGAAGTCTATTGAACCATGCCAGGGCGGGGCCTTTTAGGGTGATAGTAGCTTTTGCATGCGCCGGGTCTTGATACCCGTGCGGTTCCATTTGGTTTTGTAAGTGTTGGGGTATCGCGGGATCTACGGGTGCCATGAGCGCTTCCACAGCGTCCCGAACTTGGGGAAGGGGAAAGTGGGTACCTCGGCTGTGTGGGGTGACTCCGTTTGTGATACGAGGTATCCATAGTGTCGGGGCGATCCTCTTACTACTTCCCTCCTGCAGGTTTGAGTTCTTGTTGGAGGCTCTTGAACCTCTGTTCCCATGATTGTTCCTCCTACTCCAGTGAAATTTGTGCGGTTCTTAGTTCGACGTGCTCTCGAGTGTTGCCGTTGCAGCCCGCATCGAGTACAGATGTTGTCCTTGCCCCGGGCTCATTTTGGATCTGCCTTGACTCCATGAGGAGTCTTGATGTCGTGTTGTCCTTCGCGGGGGGAATGTCACTTGGCCTTCAGTCACATCGGGCCTCCGTGGTCGTCGCATCTGTTTGGTGAGTTGTTCTAACTCTTCTGATGAGACGCGTTGATTGGTGAGGCGAAGTGCACCACCTCGTCCCGTGTTAACTGCATTGTTTTAACCTTGTGGGAGGTCGATTTGTCTCGCGTTACTGGTTAGTCCCTGCATCCTTGGAGGATTAGCGTTGCTCTGCTTGTGTTCAGAGTCGATACCATCGATGGCGAGAAATCGATTATATTTATGTAAAGGCGTCGTTCCCACCAGGGCGGCGCCCGACTAATGATGCCTTTTTCAGCGAAAGCCGGGCTGGGCGTGTAGGAGGTCGTTGGGCGGACTGGATTCTTGGCGGTGGGATCTGGGCTCCACGGATCTTACAAATTTGAAGTAGGATCATTTGCCTTTGTTAGTGCAGGCTGCGGACATAGCACCTCTCTGCCAAAAACAAAGAAAGAAGGGTCGAGCGGGGCTTTGCGGGTGGCGCTCCGATACTAAGTCGATTCTTTCCCTGATAGAAAGAGGCGCTGGGGCGAATGTGTAGCGATATGTCTGGCGTGTAATTATGCGTATCAGTGTGAATATTAGTATTGGCGTACCTTTGATCGATGGGGTGGCCTTGTATTTATAGTAGATGTTATTTGATTGGATGGTGGCTAAGTTCGTTCCGTTGGTACAGGATATTTTTGTTATTATCGATTATCGGTTGGTAAAGGATATAGAAAGAGCGTTTATTTGGGATAATCTTCCTTGGCCATTGGGATCAGGTCGATGATGATTTGTTATTGTCTTTTTTTTCCTTATTGGTGAGGTTTTGTTGGATTTGCGGAATAATATATTATTAGGGATTATTCTATTTTCTGTACCTATGGGATACTTTCCATAATCGGTCTTTGGGCCAAGCGGGTTGGACCCTCATTCTGGGTTGGCACCAAAAGGCACGAATCTTTAGCCTTAAAGGCTGAGTGCTTGATGGGCATGCCTGCTCCTTTGGGCTTTAGCGAGTGGGCTGAGTGTTTCGTTCAGGCTGGCCTCTTTCTTGGGCTGTGTAGTGGGCATGTGAGCCTTGGCCACAGACCACATCAAATAAAAATAGTTTATTTCTTTTACTCTGTTTTTGCTTTGTTTTTACGCATAATTATTTTTTGTTTTTTTGTTTTCTTCATCAATGGCTACCATTTCCATGACCATGAGTGAAACGCTAGTTATTCAAGGTATGCTTGACTGGGAAAATCTTGGTGGCTATTCAATAGCCCATGTAAAGGTCGGGAACTGAGCGCCTTATACAAAGCGGCTATTTAAAGGTTGCTATTGGTGAATGAAAAATTTTCATTCCTGCATTTCCTAGAGATGACATTTTCCTTTCCTCTGTTCTAAAGGGATGTACCTTTTCTTGATTATGCTACAAATAAAAGCCATTACATTCTGTAAAAAAAAGAAAGAAAGAATCGAAAGCAACCTTTACTTACATTGCTATGTTAGTATTAAATCAACAGGGAACATAATGGAATGAAGTGGCTCATTACATTCGTTGATGATTCTATGAGGATGACACAGGTTTTATTTCTTTGAGACATAAGAGTGATGTATGTATTTGTGTATCGTCTTTTCCATCAAATGGTATACACAATTTGGCAAATCTATCAAGATTATTCGTTCTGATAATGGGGGCGAATATTTCAAGAATGAATTAGTGATTTTACGCATTTGGTTAGTACCGTCATCAAACATCTTGCTCTCAGTCTCCTCAATAGAATGGGGTTCTTGAGCGGAAATATGAGCACCTTTGGAGGTCACTTGATCTACATTACTTGGGGGTCATGTTCCATCACACCTATAGGTAGTAGGGGTGCTAATGAGAGGAGACAGCTCGCGGGCTACTCGAGACTACGACTCGATCAAAACTTCGGTGGCTTCGACTCGAGTGAGCTCGGCTCGAATGTTAAGTGATCGAGTTGAGCAACTCACCTTCAGCTTCGAAAAATTTCGGCTTCGAAAATATTTTTATATAAAATTTTAAAGTTTTTTTTTAAATTTGATATCTTTACTTTGGGGATGTCATAAATAATATATCTCTATTTTGTATTCTTAAAATCATAAATTTTCATTATTTATTTAGTTATAAATATATTTATTTTAAAATAAATAATTTTCTTAAAAAGATTTAAGAGAACTCGAGTTTGAGCTGCAAGCGGGTTCCAGTTTTGCGTTTTCGAGTTCGATTCGAGCTTCATTTTTCAAGCTCGCGAGCTTTCGAGTTCGAGTCGAGCTCGGATTCTAGTTTTCGAGTTCGAGTCAAGCTTAGCTAAACTCGAGCTCGACTTGCATCATTAGCACCCCTAATGGGGAGTAGCTTTGAGTTCCATTGTCTACTTGATTAATCGTACACCATCAAGTGTTCTTGGGTTTAGAAGACCTTTGGATGTATTATCTGACCACTGTACGCTTCCCTCGGTTGTTCATTTGGCACCCCGTATCTTCGGATGTGTAGTATATGTTCACTTACATACAAATCAACGCACAAAGCTGGAACCACGTGCATTGAAGTGTGTTTGTGGGGTATGGCTCAACTCAGAGAATATCGATGTTACCATCCCCCTACTAAGAGTTTATGTCTCCATGGGATTAGCGTATTCCATCAAAAAATATTTTCTATCCAACGGGATCCCTGATTCCTCACTTCAGGTGGAGTCTAGAGATGAAATTACAAAATAAGGATGAAATGGGTTCTTTGAGATAATGAGGCCATCTAGTATTGAAGTCGAGACAGGCGATACATCCTCCATCGAGTGCTCTGTTGACTCTAATATAGATCAAGTCCATGATAGTACATTGTCTCCTACGTCTACAAATCCACTAACCCAATCTTCTCCGGAGGACTCCTTAGAGGTATTACCTGATCCTATTCCTGTTGACTCTAATATTCAAGATATTGTTAGTATAACTGAACCTGCATGTTTAATACTACATACAGTCAAGCTCGTACAACATATGCTCTAAAATCAACGATGTAATTTTCTGCACTAAAGAAGTTCTTTTTATAAAAATGGTGTTTGAATAAAACAGATTTAAATCTTATAGCATTTGGAAGATCAATGGACTCGGAAAAAAGGGAGAAGAAAGAATCACTTAGCCATATATATAATAGAAACTCAGAAGGAAAGGAAAGAAAGGAGTGTGGCTTACGAAATGCACTTGAGATAAACGTTTAGTATCTTCACCAGCATATCCATTGAACAAAGTTGCAAAGAAGCTCCAACCAGTTATTGCGTACGGTCATCTTCATCCTCAGATAACAACATTATTGTTAACATTCTGTGTTGTCGTATCCATCCGAGGATCGTATTCGTCGCTATGCTCAGCGAATTGTGTGGTGATAGCTTGTTTCTGCAGTGGCAGTACTAGCATCTTCAGCAGCTGATCTGGTATCATCACGACTTCTCTGCTCATCATTATACTCCATCATTAGCTGATCATCGTTGTGCTGGGTGCCTTGTGTGTTGTCCCATCTTCTTCTATGATCATCAATATCAGTATCAGTATCTTCTGGGATGTCCTGTGTGTATATAAGATGGATCCCTCACTCTTTCACTTCTACTGGTAAACCGTCACACCCATGAAATGAAGCCTTGAGACGTCTCCATTGTTTGATCAATAGTGCTTCTCAATATCAAGCTTGGGATAATAAGCCACACATTTGATTTGATCCAGCACAAATTTGGCAGCAGGGGAACTGCACATTATCCATCCCAGCACCCAGATTCTTCACCATCACCACATAAATTCAATTTGTAGTTCAACCAACCAAGAGCCGAAGGAATACAAGCCAGAGTATATAGCAAATCCTAGAAGTCATTATTTTTGTGCCAATCCAGAAGCTCTACTGTTATTTGAGATCCTTTTCTGATGTCTTATCCACTCTGGAATTCCACTATTTCCAGGAGCATAGACACTGGTGCCTTGTCCCAATAAGGCCACATTCAAAACTCCTGCACAGAAGTATATGGTGTAAATACAATGTCTTCATGAAGAAAATAGGCGTAAATTAATGTTGTGAAACATCATACATACCTCGATTGCTGGTTGAAGAATTTGAGCATAGAAAAACAAAGGAAGAAGCGAAGACTAGACAAAATTTTCCAGGCATGTGCAATCGTGGACATCTAGAGCTCGTAAGGTTGGTGGAAGGTCTGGAACTCGTAGGAGCTTGGGGCAGTGACTCAAGTAAAGGACTCTTAGTTTAGAAAGTTGAATGATGTCTGCAGCTATGCTAGCAAAACATTCTATCTTAGATTTAGACTTGAGAAACTGCCAGACACTCTAGACATTGCAAACTCCCCAGATTTTCTGGAATTTTCTCAAGTTCTGTACATAGATTGACATCTAGCCTTTTAAGAGGTCAATTTACAAATGCTACAGATATTACAAGGCTGCTGCAGTCATTCAGATACAAATCTTGAAGCCCTTGTAGATATTCAATTGATGATGGCAACTCTTTTATGGAAGTTCCACTCAAATAGAGGTGTCTTAAATTTTCCATATTCTCCGAGATTTTTGGTAAAACCCTTAGCTTTGAACAGCTGGAGCAAGAGAAGTTATAAGTTTCAAATAACAAATGCTTTCCAGGGAATACACACAAGGTTGTTGCAACATCTTAGATCAAATATTGAAGCCCTTGTAGGTGTTGAAGCTTTCTTAAATTTCCTATATCCCAAAGATTTCACCAAATCGCCAGTTGAGAACAGCCTGAGCAAAAGAGAGTTGTAAGGGATTTCAACTCACAAATGCTACTTGGAAGACTCCTAAGGTTGTTGCACTGTGTCAGATTAAAAAATTGAAGCCCTCGTAGATTCTCAATTGATGACGGTAGTCCTTCTATAGCAGATCCACCCAAATCAAGCTGTATTAAATTTTCCATATTCTCCCGTATTTCTGGAAACTCCCACAGATTTGAACAGCCAAAGCAAGAAAGAGTTGTCAGAGATTTCAGATTCCAAATGCTTTCAGGAAGACTGACAAGGTTATTTGCAATAATCAAATTCATAAATTGAAGTCCTTTTAGATGTTGAATTGATGCTGCAGTATTTCTTCTATTGCAGTTCCATCTAAATGAAGCTCTTTTAAATTTTCCACATCCCCTCATGGGTTTCTGGGAAGCTCCTTATAAATCAGGACAAGCCTAAACCCAGAGGAGAGGTGTAAGGGATTTGGTGGGTATCATTGATTCAACAGCAGAGGCAGGGTTGTTGTGTTCATGAGCATGGGAGGCATATATAAGATGGATCCCACACTCCTTCACTTTCATTGCTTTACCATATGAGCAGCCACCTTGGGATAATAAAACATCCACATAACATTAGGGTAGTTGCAAAGGAATCTAATCTTGGCATTAGCCACCAACTGACGTACATGACCAACCAAAGTCAAATCACACTCAGAAGTAAGTTTCAGCCATCTTCCATCCTCCCTCAGATTCATTATCAAGTGCTAAATCATAAATAGAGTACAAAACAAAACCCAACAAGTCACTATCTTTATACCAATCTTGGGGAAGCTTTGCTACTACTTCAGATCCCTTTTCTTTTGAGGCCTTATCCATTTGGAACTCCTACTTCCAGAAATAAATAAACTAACTACAGTGACTGTCGTTTCTCTAACGTATTCCTACATTCCAAATCCTACAGAAAATAAAATTAACACGTAAACCCCCATGTCTGTGCTACCAAGAAAAAAAAAAAAGTGGCACAAATCAAAGCACCTTGTCAGTGATTTGAAGCATTTGAATAGAAAAGATGAGAGTAGAGTGATGACGTTTCAACAATCTGCACCCATGTACATCTAAGATTTGACTGGACGGAAGCTCCGCAATTTGTTCTAGTCTAAGGCAGTGACTAAAGTGAAGGACTCTCAGCATAGAAAGTTGACTGATCCAGTGGTATGGCTCCTAAAACAATTCTCTATTAGGTATAATTCTACCAGAGATGAGGAACCAAATTTCAACTAGGAGTTCCTCCATCTAGTTTGTAACTTAGATATAACACTTGTAGTGAGTACCAAAGCAGCTTAAATATCCTCATGATTACTCCTGTTGCATTAGCTTTGACTCAGATAGATATAGCCTCTTTAGGAGCATAAACCCGACGAAGAAAGCAATCGACAACCATTGATTTAAGCCATGAACATAAAGACACTTCAAGCTTTAGGCCTGCAGGTTTTGTGGCAATTTATAACAGGTTTTAGACAGTAACTGGCATCGAGATGTGGAAGAAAGCATAAATTACAAATACTTTCAGGAAGAGTCATGATTCTTGGCAACCTTTGAATTCAAAATTTCAAGCCTATGCAAATGTTCAATTGATGATGGCAGCTCTTTACATAGCCGTTCTGTCCAGGTGAAACCACCAAGTTTTCCACATTTGTTGAACTTATGGAAAGCACCGTAGTTGAACAGTTAGAGGAGGCAAAGAGTGATTTAATGGATTTCAACTGATCCCAGCAACGTCGGAAGACTCTCAAGGTTTGCGTCTGTCAACATAAGATATCGACAGCATTACTTAGCAGCAGTGGGTATCATAGATGGTTGATGGCTAACCCTTCAAACAAAGCTTCGGTTTTCCACATTCCTCAGACAATCAAAGCGGCTAACATCCCTCTTGATCTGTCGAATCGTTTGCATATATCGGTTGGAACCTACTTGAGCACCTTATAGTTTTTGTAACCGCTCAAAACCTAGCTTAGAGAGACATGAATTGATTAGAGCAATAAATCTTCGCAAGAGCAGCTTTGGGATAGAAATACAATGTTACCACATTTGTTAAAGGCATCTCCATAATGGTAGGATTTACAATTGGTACCAAGCGGAGATCTTGCACTAACTTGGGAGGAGATTCATATGCATCACCAAGGCGTACACATACTAAATCAATGGAGACCAAAGATTCAAATCAACAAAATCCTTACTCTCATCTTAAGGGCCTCCTCACCAAATTCATTCTCAAATTCATGTCTTGAATGGCACGGGGTATGCCCTCACATCTATCAATTAGTGGAACATAGCGAGTGTAACTAACTCCTAAAAAGTCGTAATTTTCATACCAGGCTTTTTGGCGGCTCTATATTTATGAGATCCTCTTTAGTTCATATCGGAGTCCAGGAATCCCTTTACTTCCCTAAACGACCATACAAATTCTTCCAATTAGTTGTACGAGAATCGATGAGAATCTTATCTAAACTTCTCTTATATTCCAAATCCTGCCAAAAAGCACAAGGTAAATCTAGGGGGTTTGTGCCGTGATATGTAGTTTATACGTGGATAAATAGGGCCAACAACGGTCTTGTTGTTATTTACATGAGGTATTAAAGGGGTGTGATTAATTCATATAGTGAGATGTTAAATGGACTTTAAAATAGGATTATGAGGAAGTTATTATTGTGTATGGTCAAGGTGCTTCTAGTGGTCATACTTGAGCTCATATACATTGATTACATGAGTTATGAGGTTAGATTAGCTTTTGCTTCACTGCATTAGATAAGCCTATTTTGATAATTTATAATGTTGCTAAAATGAAATGACACGTAGATTAAGCTAATTGATTAATTAGACAATCATGTTGGTTAAGTAATTAATTAAAATCCAACAAGACTAGATTCGTAACTTAAAGTCTTTAATGGACTCAAGTTACTAAAAGTTTAGTTAGGAAATGTTAAATACTTGCTTAGGGTTATAATTTTGAAATTTTCATTTGATTATCTTCTTCCCACATCCAAAGGGAAACAAAGAACTTTGACCTCCATCTCTGGCTACCTATCATCCGAGTGCTAGAATTAGATAAACTCATTGATAGAAGATAGTGAGTTATTTTTAATGCTTCTTTAACTTTGATTTGGTTCTTTCAAATAGTTTTATTTAAGAATATCTTATAAACCAAATGTAATATTTTCTAATGCAATAATTTAGATTTTCTTTTTGTTAAAATTTGTCTTTTACTTCCATTCATAGGATATAATGGCAAAGGGATTTTCATGCACAATAATCAGCTTTAGGTTAATAAGGAAAAAAGCGACTTGGGATTTTCAACAGTGGACCCGATGACTGGAGTAATATCATCTTGATGTACCATTTTTATGAAACCTCTTGTGCTAGTTGATGAAAGGGCTTACCCAAATAGCTTATTGGCCTGCGGCCCACACATGGATATGCGATTTTAGGTAGAAGTTTGGTTATACGTCATTTGCTGTTTTGCACTTCTCTTATTCTATTTTTGGCTTATGTTTAGATGCATTTGTGAATTGGTATAGGTTAGGGATTAATGGCGAGAACATTAAAAAAAAAACAGTTGACCTGAAAATTAAAACATACTTGATTTGCTGATTTGAGGCAATTCACCAAAGAATGCATCGGCGGCAGTGAGGTCCAAATAGAGCTGTGCGCATCCACCAGTCGTAGACTTGAAGGAAGCTCTGGAATTTGAAGCTTCTATAGTGATTCAGAAGCCCTAGGGCTCTTCGATTTAGACAGTTGACTCATACCCACAAGCATGTCACTGGGGAATATTCCTCAGCCTTCCTCTGTATTGAAGACTCCTCTTGAATCTAATACTTTTAACGAGAGCATAGATGGAAGAATTTTGTTGAAGACTCAGCCATTTAGATTACGAGTTTCTCATACCTTAATTTTTCAATGCGTTGACGGTTATCTCTCTTTAATACTCTTGAGGTGTTAGGGTGCATTCATCTAAACATAGTATCCTTAAGTGAGATAAACCGGACAAAGGTGTCGACAAACGTAGATCTCAAGAAGATTCTCGAGACATGGCATTATCTCAAGTCCTCGACATTTCGAGTTTTGGCGCGAGACATCGACATTAGAGTTCTAAGAATTTAAAATTACAAATCTTTGTCGGGAGACTCTCAGTTTCTGAGTTGTCCGAATCTGATATGGGTCATGCATCTTGCAGAAAAGTTCAATCGATGATGGTAGCTCTTTTATATTGTTCCATCTAAACCCGAGAAACTCTAGTTTTCGATATTGCGCTTGATTTACGGAAACTAGTTAGTTTTAAACGGCCGTTGCAATTAAGATGTAAGGCGTTTCCAACATGAATGTCCCTAGGAAGAGTCTCAGGTTCACATCTGTAAAATTCAAGGGGAATGAAAAGGTTGGATTCATAACCCTTACATGTTATTAAAAATCCAAAGAGATGGAAACATAGTAGAGAGCAAGAGAGAAAGAATTCCATTATGCATTTACGAAAAATCAAAGCATGAAGAACAAGATAACCAAAATTTGAAAAGGGAAAAATCTTCACCATACGTGTCCCCCCAGCAACCATATCTAAAGAGACCAAAGAAAAGACAATTAATCCCTAAAGGTTAGTCTTCAAAACATATGTAAGAAGAAACTAGCCCAGTCTATATTTGTTCAGCGGAAATTGAGAAAAAAAAATGCAAAGAGAAAGAAAATATAAAAAGAGAAAAAGTAAAAACACTATAATTTTAAAAAAATAGAGTTAAGTTGATAAATCATTTTATTTTCTGAACTCATCTTATCTCTATCTTATTATATATTAATAATAAAAATGTATCTGCCTTAAAGCAAGTCATTATTGTCGACAGCGAATACTCGTGAATGTCGGGTAACGTTTCAAAAATCGATGATCTCCTTTGTACGGGGCTCTACCCCGAATACAAAATATCTGTATATAACTGTCCCAAACATCAATATCCTTAGTACAAGCAATTGCTTGGGCTAATACAACACTACTCATCAATATATATATATATATATATATATATATATCGACTATATCAATAGTTTCAGAGTTCAATTGTTTTTACTCTTATACAACATATATTAAAATTAAAACAATTCTAATACATAGAACCATCAAAGCCACATTAAGGCTCTCTTCACAAACTCAGTCTCTAAAATGAGCCGTCTTCATAGCTCCTGTACACAGCAAAATAGTATCCCTCGACGGGGTGGGTGTCTCAGTGATGGAATCACCTGAAGTGGGCTACTCTTCACCTAAGTGCATATGCAATGTTCAAAAATAAACACATTCAAGCAAATCATGATCCTACTTGAATGTCTAACTAATCATCTCGTACAGAAAGTCCTCACCAACTCCCTCACTCACCTAAGCCTCGTATAGGGTATTATGTTTGTTTGTGGACCACCCTCCGATGTAAATATATATATCAATTGGGTACTTACTCAGGCGATTGATATTATTTATGGACTACCCTCTGATGTATATCAATTGGGCCGTCTCCAACGATTGATATTTTAGTATGGACTACCCTCCGATCATTTTTAGTTTGAACCTTCCCTTGAGAAACCATTTTCTCTAGACTCATCTCATGCACTCCACTCCCTACGAGTCCTAGGGTGTCAGTGCATATGGAGTATATTCATAGTCGGCATTATAATTAACATTCAAATATATAAACATACATATATTCACATAAAATTAAATCACACAATCATGTTATGTAATTTCTCATTTCATCACATCAAAATTAGCTCATGGGCTAATGATCAAACCTGAGCAATTCTACTTGAATTCTTCGACCAAACCTGATAATTCACAAAATTTATTTTGTGAACTATTCTCAGGGAATATGAGTGAGCCCTCGATTACTATTCTTGGAAAATCACCAATCATCGGTTCCTTAGTGAACCGGGGTTTCACGACCATTTAAAATCTCATACATCAAAGCATCATTTATAGCATAGAACATCACTAAGGATGCCCAATGACCCCTAACTCCACGAGGAATTTGCATAGAGGGCTCAAAAAATTCTCCTGATTCGGTCCCAAGTTTTTGGACCGATCAAAGCTGACCCTCCACGACCTCAATCAACTCAAACATCGTAAATACACTTTAATAAAGAATAAAACCCAGAGTAAAGGCCGTACCTCTCGAAGTATGTGAAACTCCTTAAAATCCGGTACCAGCGCGAAGCCCTCATCGCGTAAAATGGCCCTTCTTGTCCCAGGTAATTTGCCAGACGGTCGGATCTCCCACGATTCTAGAAGGAGGTCCTTCTCTCTCCTAAACCTCCATTTTTACATTTACGGCCGACTACTGCCCCTCCCCCACGTTTTTGCTCTTTGTATTTCAAAACAAGAGGATGACACTATTTGGATTTCGTCTTATTGTCATTTAGAATTTTAAAGTAGCATCTATGTCCCTTCTTTCCCGAGTTTGAACCATTTATCACCGACGTCCATTTTCATCATTTCTCTACTCATACCACTTATGACATGAGTACATGTTATATATGACTTTCGTCACATCGAAAATCGTTAATGCGACACGAACCTTGATGCCTCGAAAAGCGTGTAAATTCAAGCGTCTCGGGGTCGGCCGAAATTCGACGTGCTAGCTAAATTTCGCGAGACGATTCCAACGGTGAAATCGTTTAGTCATACGAGATCCAGAGAATAAAGTTCGAATTTTTAACCGAAATTACAATTTTTTAACCAAAATTACGATTTTGCCATTTTTCCAGAAATTGGAATTTCTTGATGCCCATTCTCCCACCAGCCCAAAAGGAATTTCGTCCAAATTTAGGACAATCACATCACTCACATGTATATTCAACGTGCACTCTACCATGCATGTAAACAATCATTTAAATCTTAAACGACTAAACCACGTACCTTCATCCCTAAACAAGAAGGGATTGGTGGCCCGCATTGTGTCCTCGCGTTCCCACGTTGACTCCTCGCTCATGGTGCGCCGCGCTCTCGCTGCCTCACGGTCTTGCGTCGCAAAACTGATCACGGTATCAAAATGCCTGTTGGTCCCTCCTGGGGAGTCAGTAAGTGTCAGCCTCGACTGTCCCCGATCCACCATGGTACGGATTTGGGTATACTTCAGAGACATGGAGCGTGAAATACCTCGTGGGCGCTGACATGCACAGGCGATAAATGACGATGCATAACTCTTGCCTATCCTTTTGAGTATCTCGAAAGGTCCAATAAACCTCGGCGATAACTTCCCGCAACATACCGAACGATACTCCTCTCTTAGGCATCACCCTCGAGAGACATGATTCCCCAACCTCAGAAACTCTAAGAAGTCGAGCGTCGTACGTCTACATAGCTCTTACATCGGCTCGAAGAAGCGTGAAGTATTATAATATCAAGCTCACCTTTTCTAAGGTGTCCCTAATAAGATCAGGACCCGTGATGGATCTCTCTCCCACCTCGGTCCAACATAACGGTGATCTGCATGGCCTCCCCATCACAATGCCTCATGGTGCCATCGTATGTGCTAAGCACATTCTTTGTTGTTGTAGGCGAATTCTACTAAGGGCAATTGCTCCTCTACCCTTAGGACCTAGGACGTATGCCCGCAGCTTGTCCTCTAACCTGTATATAGTCCACACAACCTGTAACCCTACACAACCCTTACTTTTGTATTGTAAACGCTGACCCTTAAGATTCATAATCACTGACAATCCAATGGACCGTCAACCTAGTCCATGTCATATGACATCCATATATCGAGCCCTTAGGCTCGAATGACACCAATCTGATTGCGAAGGGTATCGAATCTCGAGTCACTCCCAGAGCTCACATCACTTTCGACTCTAAGTCCACATGATAACGACCGTGTGTTTTCATCTCGATTAACATAACTCTTCAGCTTACACTTCGGGCCTCTTGCATTTCTTGAATCAAACTATGAGTCTTCATTGGACGTAGTCCTAAAGACAAACTTGACCCACACACTCTCAAAGGTGGTGATGACCATCCGTGCACCCACACCCAGGCTCGACGCGATGTTCACAGGTGCACACGAGCACTTAATAATGCCATGCGTGACACCGTCCTGGGGTCCACCAAGAGACGAATCTCGGAGATCTCTCACTCCGCCAATCCCGGGCCTGCTCCGGATCAACTCTCTCACCACATCCCTGGGAAGAACACTCCCCATACTTGGCTTCTCTGGGCCTTAACCTCTAAGCCCATATCGAGGAATTCGTGCCGGGTATGACAGCGGCTAAGGTCTAATTATTGACAACCCGATGGCATCCAATTCATCATGTCAAGCGACATCAACAACCCGAAATAGGTGCACCACTCCTAAGGTCCACCTGCCTTCCGTTCTGCCTTGACTACGATACGTCATGACCTCGACCCACACTACGGCCCCTACGGCCTATATGTCTTCTTTGGGAGTGCTTATATAGCACCCAGAGCGGCCCAGTTCCTCTGAGCGTTACTAGGGTGTGGAGGAATGAACCGTATACTCTCGCATTTCTCGAAGCTAAGCGGGAGTCTTGTCGAAGCCTGGGATCCTGTCTACAGGGCGATCCCATCTCACATCTTGATCACATTTAGTCTCCCAGAGCTTGTGTGAAGCGAGTGTTACGCCTTTCCCGAACTAGAAGAATGTTGATCCTCCCTCTTTCTACCAACACCCGTATCCCGAGTGTTCCTAGCATCCTCGATCTCATAGTCGGGCTTTCGACCATGGAGTCCGCGTCCGTGGCGAAATCCTACGATCCTGCCTCGATTGGACAACTGACCATTCTGAATCTCTTGAAATACCGGTAATCCTAAGAGCTACGTATCACCGAAGATTGACATTCGATCTCTCCCAATTTCATCACGCCTCGACCTTCTCTAGGTCGATTGACATACGGTGTTGTCACCACGTGTCCCAAAAATCTCCCCTCGATGGCTAAACTCGCACTTGCGGGCAGCGTACGTAGATGGTCTCGATGGCCCCAAACCATACTCAAGTGATACTCATGCTCCCTACATTTGGGAGTAGATCAAGATGTCATCCACGGGCTTTAGACAAAGCGATCTAGATAAGGTTGGAATACATGCATGAGATCGTGAATCTTCTTTGGCATTCGTCAATCAAAGGCATCCTGCAGTAAACTCAAAGTGCCCATAAAGCGTCTAAACAACGTCTTAGGGATATGCGCAACCTAACCCTCGGTGATGGTAACCGGTCTGAGTATCTTGGAGTGGAGCTTCGCGCTCCTCTCGGCCCGATCGAAATAGTCGTCGATCCTTGGTAGTGAATACTTAGATTCTTGTTCGTAACCCTGTTCAACTACTTGTAGTCAATGCACAGTCGAAGGGTCTTGCCCTTCTTCAACCATAAATAGAATCGGGCGTCCCATGGTGAGTGCTGGTTTATTAGACCCCTTGTCAGTAAGCTCATGGCCGGACTACGGGTTCTATGACTCAAGCTGGTGCCATCTGTGCGGAGTCATAGAGATGGAGTGAAGTACGAGTGTAGCCGTGCAGAATCTACGACCCTCTGTGGAGGTAGTCAGATAGCTCATGCGGAAAAAATATCCATACCCCTTGCCAAATTCTCAAGGTAGATCGTCTGGTCTCTCCTCGTCCTGCAAGGTAAAGACCATTGTGACAGCTAAGCTATCCTTTGGCGGACTCGTATGCATGCGGGAAAAATGTCATGCTTGTACCACTGAAATACCACAGTGCCGTCACGTGTGTGGCGATAACCCTCCCTCGGCTCTGTCGATAACGACCACCGTAAGGTGTCGGCCCGATCCATCCCAGGGATGACATCGAACTGACGTATCTAGCGTCTCGGGTGCGCGGTAGAGTCCAGGATCTCAACTCGCAACCTCGACATATCATCCTTATTCTCGCCCTAATCCCTAGGGGAGAAATCATGTACAAAGGCTCCTTCAAGGTCTCAACCTCTAAGTCTCTAGAGATCCTTACCCATTTCCACCATACTTGGGCCTCACCCTCTAGTTGGGCAACGGCTAGTGCAATAAGGTCGTCGAGGTAATCTCATAGCCTCTAACACTTCGTCTGCATGAACCAATGAGTACGCACCGCCGGATCCTCCTCCCCCTGTGAATGTCGGAGGATGATGCGCTCTAAACCTCTGAGGTTACTAGGATCTTCACATACCTGGCTATACCCGGCTGTGCGATATAGCATTCTTTATGTACCCTATAGCCTCGATTAAAGCTGTGATCAAACATTGGTAGTGCACGACCCGGTACCCCGTGGAGCGTCCTCTCGTCCTCGTCCTCTAGCCATTTACACAATTAACATGGCGGTTAAATCTCAATCTGATTATCTCCCAGGCATAAACACGGAGTCTAAAGACACTAATCATACACATAAATCGGTGTATACATTGTCCTTGCATTTCTTGGTAATCTGAGGCAATCGATCCATTGCATTTAAAATATTGTTTTCAACCATTTTATTTTCAAAAATTTCATTTTGAAAATTTTATTTCCGAAAAATTTTGTGATGAGCGGTGTTCATGAGCCGGGTTAGCGACGATGTCAGTGACTTCGAGAGGCGATGCGAGTCAAGCCCAAGGTCAAAGCGGGCTGAGTGCACCAGTGCACAGCCCACGACCAGTATACGCCCGGCGCCGTCGCAGCGGGCGGCGCCCGTCTTGGCGCCCGGCGCCGCGCGTAGCGCCCGGCGCCCCGTGCGCGCGCCCGCGTGCGCCCGTCTTACGCGCCCAGCGTCTTTGTCTGCATGAACTGCGTGATATTGTCCACTGTCCCCGCCCAGCCAACATCTTCCCGCGCCCATCCTGCGCGTTCCTCCGCTAACTGTATCAAATGGGCGTCGCCCATTCCAGTTCTACGCAATTTTTTTCCATTTTTCATTATATATATATATATATATATATATTTTTCTTCGACTCTTTTGGAAAACACTAAAAATATATACCTATTATTATTTATTTTCATTTTTCTTGAACACTCAAATAAATTTATAAAAATTTATTTTCTTGACTTTCTTTAGTTTTACCTTTGTAAAGCCTTAAAAATTTTATTTTCCTTTTCTCCAGTAGCCTCCTTGCTACTCCATACATGTAGTGGCTTGAACACTGCAATTCCTACACTTCAAAACATTTTAAGGGTTCAATTTTAATCCATTCTCTTATGCAAAGCGGTATAATATTCCAATTTTCCATAAAATCCACTATGTTCTTGTCAGAAGGCTGGGCATTTGTCGAAATTTTACGAGACCATTTTTTCCTATCAAGTTTTCTCAACCTTGTTCTCACACACTAAATCCTAGTGTTCAACCTCAAATTGATTTCATTATCCAATAACCAAATAAATTGATTACAATTTATTTCATCTCCAGTTTACACACTGTAAACTCCTAAGTTTTGTTTTCCAACATAATAAGTGCTACTTACCTAAGCACCCAACATCATACAACATATAACAATTCATGTTATAATCATCATTCACAAAACAAATTCATCAAATCACACAAAACACACCCAAACACATTGCATAGTGTCTAGTTTTTATCTCAATGATTTCTAGAGTAATCATACCTAAGCGAGACATCCAAACCACATAAGTGGTGATGTTCTTACTCGGCTTATGGCCTAAGCCCGAATCCCTCCCGATCTCTAGGTTTCCATATATATACTCTACATCAAACCACCCAGGTGATGGATACCCAAACCGAGCTCCCTAGGTATTCGTACATACCTAAGCTCGATACCAGAATTGTGACGAGGAACCAAAGGCAGAGTCCGTTGACTGCAGTCAACCCACGGAATACTCGTGAATGTCGGGTAACATGAGCATTTTCCACCCCAATGGGCGAGGGTCTCCCTTTGTGCGGAGGGCTCTACCCCAGCTACAAAAATCTGTATATAACACATCCTAAACATCAATATCATAGTACAAGCGGTAAGCGGGCCCCGATACAACACTACTCATCAATATATATATCCATTTATATCGATAGTTTCGAGTTCAATTGTTTTTACTCTTGCTCTAGCGTATATTAAAATTAAAACAATTCTAATACATGTAGAACCATCAAAGCCACATTAAACTCTCTTCTAAAACTCGGAGTCTCTAGGATAAAGCGAGTCTCGCACTGACTCCACATTACTGTAAATAGTATCCTCGACGAGGTGAGCCAATGCTCGATGTTGATCACCGTGACCACTCTCCACCACTGGTGTATGATGTTCTTAAGCACTCTCTTATTAAGCGATGCAATCCTATTAATTATCTAAATGTCAATCTCATACTAAGTCTCTTACAGCTCTCACCTCTGTTCGTTGCAGTTATTATGTTGTTTGTGAATGACCATCCCGAAATGTAAATATCGATTGGGTCGTCTTTGACGATTGATATTGTTATGGACTACCCTCGATGTATATTAATTGGGCCATCTCAGGCGATTGATATTTTAGTATGGAATTTTACCCTCCGGTCATTTTTAGTTTTGAAACTGACCCCTCAGAAGCCATTTTCTCTAGACTCATCTCATGCACTCCTCCCTACGGAGTCTAGGGTGTCGGTGCATATGGAATGCATGATGCCAATTCCATTATAATTACATAACACATGCAAATATATAAACATGCATATATTAACATAAGAATTAAATCACACAATCGTATTTATGTAATTTCTCATTTCATCAGTCAAATTATTTGCGTGGGCTAATGATCAAACACGAGCAATTAGATTACTCGGCCAAACACGATAATTCACAAAATTTATTTTGTAGACACTGTCTCGAGAATAGTAGAAACCCTCGGTTACTATTCTTGGAAAATCACGATCAGCCGGTTCATAGAGGCAGGTTTCACGGCCATTTCGGCCTCATACACATCAAAGCATCATTTATAGCATAGAGCATCGGGATGCGAGCAACTAACTCCCACGGACTGCATAGAGAGGCTCCAAGAATTCTCACAATTCGTTGAGTTTTGGGACCCGATCAGCTAACCATTCACGGCCTGTCGAAACCGAAGCATCGTAAATATACTTAAATAAAGAATAAAACCCAGAGTAGGGGCTTGGTACCTCTCGGAGTATGATGAAACTCCTTCATCAGGGTACCGCGCAGAAACCCTCCCATTAGAGCGGGCACCACTTCTTGTCCGTATTTGCCGACGGTCGGATCTCCCACGATTCTAGAGAGAAGGAGGTCCTTCTCTCTCTAAAACCTCCATTTTTTCCGTTTCTGTAGTAGCTACTGCCCTCCCCCACGTTTTTGCTCTTTGTATTTCAAAACAAGAGGATGACACTATTTGGATTTCGTCTTATTATCATTTAGAATTTTAAAAATGACATCTATGTCCCTTCTTTCCCAGTTTTGACACTCGGCACTATCTCGGCCATCCATTTTCATCATTTCTCTACTCATGCCACTTATGACACATGAGTACATGTTATATGTGACTTTCGTCGCATGAATCGTTTACGACACACACGACGCGATGTCCTCGAAAAAGTGTAAATTATTGTCTCGGAATTAAGCGAAATCATTACTAGCTAGATTTATGACGATTCAGCGGTGAAATCCGTTTAGGTCATCAGAGATCGAGAAATAAATTTTGAATTTTGGCCCCGAAATTACAATATTGTAGTGAAATTACGATTTTGTCATTTTTCCAGAAATTGGAATTTCTTGGGTCTTACAGTGTAATCTTCTAACTAACTAATTTTTATTTTTATTTTATTTTATTTTAATTTTTTTTCATAAAACAACTAAATATAAAGATATATTTTTTCCTTAATTAATAAATTAACATGCTGACCTAAAGAAATAGGAGTCCTCAATTTGGCATGGTTGAAATTACGGTATTTCAATGAGCTATTGTGAACCATCGAGATTCATCCCAGTGTTAATATTTTGAACTCTTGCAACAAAATATAATTTCTTTTAATGAATAATTTTGAAGACTTAAAATATTCAGAAAATAAGAGCATAAATAAATAAATAATCATACCAAGTTTCCTTTCAGAAAGTCGTTTATGTTGTTGTCTTTCAAATGAAATACAATTTGTTTTGCATGAAAATTTGATGGTAGATATGCTAAAGAATATCCGGCCAATAGAGATATGTCAAGTCATGAGGAAATGTAAAATCTTCAAAAGTTGCACTTGATTGTTATTGACGATAAGCACTCTAAGTCTAGTCATTCTTTTAAGCTTCAAGGTAAACTTTATCTCATGTTCGATGTGCTTGATCATTAAGAAGCATCCCTTCAATTTTCTCAGTCCCCCATATATATAAGAAGAGTGCACGAGGCGCTAACCCTGATAATTATAAATAAAACATTAATAAGATGATATAGATAAATAACTACTCAAATAAAGATATTGTTAAAACTGTCTATGCATCTTACCGTATTTATTGTTAATACTCGACAAACATCCTCATGTTTCCATAATCTACTTCTCTCCCGATTCATTAGGACATTCTTTATAAACAATTTCTTTATCCATTTGGGCTAGATCTTATCTCATCTTTTTGTTTGTTGAAATGGTTATGAGACACCTATCACGAGCATTTATTCCACTTTTCTGCTTTGAATCCGGAACCATCCAAAACTTGTGTTACCCCTATTTCATGAGCTCCTTTGAAGAAACATGCAAAGAATCTAGAAACCTCATCTTTTGTGTATGATCGATCCATCATAACTATTTTGAGCACATTCGTAATTTCCATGTTAGGCACTTCTTGCAGTTTCTTCAATTCACTTTTCCAATCTTTTACTCCCTTTCTGAATAAAAGAGAACCCAAAACTTACAACGCTAATGGAAGACGATCAGCATATCGTACTACTTGGATAGAGAGATCTCGTAACCTTTCCCAGGAAGACATTGTCTAAAGGCATAAGAACAGAAAAGTTGAAGAGCTTTGACTTCATTTAATTTGTCAACCTCATAAATATAATCCACTTCATGTGCCTTTAGCAAGTCTTTTTTTCTTCTTGTTATGATGATTCTACTTCCATGACCAAACCAAGAATGCTTTCCAACTAAGTGCTCTAACCGTCTCGAATCATCAATATCATCAACAAAACAAGAACCTTTTTTGGAGAAAGCTTGTCCTTTATTTCTTTGACACCTTAATGAATTTTCTTCAAAGTCGATTGTCCTTTTACCCCTAGAGTATCATCAGAAGTTGTTGTTGAAACTTAAGTAGACGAAATCTTTAGTGGATTCTTCTCGACATTTGTGAAACTAGTACTTCGAATTGATTGGAAATTTTGTTATAAGAAGCGATGATGATGGTAGTCTTGCCAATTCACCCAGCCTAAACCCCGACCATACGAACACCATTGGTGAATCTCTAACCTCGATACTAGTTTTCTAAGCGAGAATCCATTCAACAATTTCTCATCAACATCTAAAACCATAGGTATGGTTCACGATTTCCTTAATAATATCTTGAATAATCACGATTCATAAATGCGATTGCAAACATAACGAGAACATGCATTTTGCATTAGCATTGGTGCAAAGGCGATAGATCATATGGAAGGTGTGATGCCTAAATTTTCAACTATAACTTATTAGAGGTAATAAGAACTATATAATATGGAAAAATTTAATGATACCTAAATTTTCAACTATAATATACGAGGTAATAAGAACTTAATTAAATTAGGAAACAAACCACACTTATTGAACTACATAAAGTATAATTTCATTATTTTTAGAAGTGCGTACATATGAAAGAATTGACAGAAGAAAATGAAAATATGATTAATTTGTATTAGCGAGTGGAAAGAAAACTTGAATTCATATCGTTATTAGCTTGTGGAACTCAATCTCTTAGAAACTTCAAAATAAACGACATGTCTATAATAGTATTATCACCTATTTTAAATAAGGGATTTCATCGTTCAAACTTCTTATCTGCATTCAATCTATTTTGGACCTAATAATTTTCATGCTGATTAGATGGTCAGTTACCACATTAATCTTCTATACTTGCATGACTTTGTCTCACCATTTATTTGGAGAAAGATCCCCTTTGATCATTTCCTATTTGTATATAAATTAAATTTGATCAATCTACACTATTACTTAAGTTTCAATCTTATTAAGTGTCTCCATATATTTCTAAAAGATGAAAAACACAATCATGAAACTTTCATACATTTGATATTCCTCAGCAACACCTAGCATTAGACTTAAGTTAAAAAAACATTTGAAAACATTAATTTTAAAGGAGAAAGGCTAATTACTTTTGAATGAGAAGGTGAAAAAAGTTACAATTGCCTGTCGACCTTCTCATATCCAGCCAGTTTGCCTGCTTCCCTCATGGCAGTCTTCCATCTTCTTATCTTTCCCCTTTTCTCCTCATCTGCATTTTTCTTGTGACGGGAAAATGCTATTTTATAAATCTCCCTTTGGTTTCGCACTTCAGACGGATCCACATGATAGAAAATTGGGATAACCTTTTGATCCCTTTCCTCTTTGCAGTTGATGAACTTGTTAGCTCTTTAAGCACCATTTGCTGGCATTTGGAATGAGCATAGTTTTGAGAACACAATAACGGCGATCACTTGATTCTTCAATAGCTTGTAAGAGCTCTGGTGCGATCTTCCCCTTTCGAAGGCCTTCATTGTCTCTAAAGGTTTTGATATTGCTGGGATTCAAAGCCCAATAGAGATGATCCGTGAAGCTTCTGCAAAATATCTTTGCCTCAACTCTAAAACACATCCCTCCATCGAGAATGAGAATCAAAAGTGGGAAGAAGAAGAAGATGAAGGGGTATCATGCTTAGGTGCTGATACTGGAGGCCATAAGCTCAACAGTGGAAGAAAATAAGGTTTTTGGGTATAGATGAGTACAGTACTCAATTTCCCTTAGCCTTATGTAAAGCTTGAATGCCGGTGTGACCGGAGCCAGAAAAATAGGGGCAGGGGCAAGTTTCCAATTTTTTATTCCAGTGGGTAGTATAATAAAAAAAAAAAAATTTAAATATTTTTTACTTATAATTACATTAAAATTTTAAAAGTCAGTGAAGGCAAATGATGGATCTGCCGCTCCGTGTGGGTCATGACCGCATACCTCAATTATTCCTTAGCTTTGGATGTATTTAGTTTTTTTTTTTTTAAATTTATTAAAATAATTTAAAAATTAAAATAATACTAATGCGTAGACACTAATATCGCAATTACTATGAATTCATGTATTAATTTGGATATTATTTTTAAGCTATTTTAACTTAATTTAAAAAAAAAAACTACGTATGTCCAAAACTCATTATTCCCTTTAATTTTTATAAACTAGTTTTACCTTGTCTATTTAAATGTAATTAAATAGGAGGCAGATAAAGAGACATTGCTCACTTGCTGAAAGTTCTCAAGGCGAAAAACAGGGGACCGGAGTGGATATTGCATTTTCAAGTCAGCTCTTTCAAGTGGATTCCCAGATGAAAAATCTTCCATCTACAGCACAGGTAAAATTCCAATAGTACTTACTTCTCAGCCACTTTCTCCCACATCTTCTCTGTTTCAGGTAGCTGCCCAACAAGGCGAGTACCTTGCCAACTATTTCAACCACTTTATGGAAGAGTGAAAGAATCCTGAAAGGTCCTCTAAGATTCAGAGGAACAGGACGCCATCGGTTTCGTCCTTTCAGGTAGAGTTGAAGTCTCTCCCCAGTAATTCTGCTTTCAGCTCTTCCACCTGGTTGAAGTATTAACACAAAATATGAATTATTGGAGACCTTCCAATGATGTCAGAAACTATTCATTTTCAACCAGTTTTGTAAAACTTTAATGAACAGAGTTTTGTTTGATGGGTTTAACCTCTTTGCAGAAGGGAATTTGTTAGACATCTTACAATTTGTCATACTCCACAACATAATGGTGTAGCATAGCATATGAATGAACTTTGATGGAGAAGGTTGATGTGCTCTCTAATGTAGTTGCGAAGTTTTTTGGCGGAGATTCGTCCACTTTGCATGTTATTTGATCAATAGTTCTCCCTCGGTTATATAGTGAAGAAGACTCCTCAAGCGGTATGGTTTGGTAGTTACGCTGCCATTGATTTGAAATTTTGGATGTCTTGCATATGCCATGTTGATAATGGGAAGTTAGACCTAGATCAATGAAGTATATATTTCTTGGTTATAAATTTGTGTGAAAGGTTATAAATCGTAGTGTCCGGGAAACCAGAATTGGTAATTAGTAGAGATGAGATTTTGATGGGGCTTTTATGATTGGGTCTTGGCTCCTAAAGACTCTAGTGTTGGGATCGTGCAGAGAGTTGACAAAAAAGTGGAGTTTTAGCTGAAATTTTTTGGATGTCTTGCATATGCAATGCATATTTGATAATGGGAAGTTGAAACTAGATCAATGAAGTGTATATTTCTTAGTTATAAATTTGGTGTGAAAGGTTATAATGTTGTTGTGTCCGAGAAACCAAGAAATTGGTAATTAGTAGAGATGAGATTTTTATAAGGACTTCCATGATTTAGGTCTTGGCTCTAAAGACTCTAGTGTTGGGATAAAGTCTGCGAGAGTTGATAAAAAGTGGGTTTTGAAGCCCGGTTTGGTTGCTAATTCGGATTAATTGGAGTGTTCTTACGGCTACAATTCACATTGTACCCAATATTATATTTCAGGAGATAGAGAGGAGGACTATTAAGCCACCACGAAAATATGATGGGATGGTTTGGTTGCATATGCCTTGAGTGCGAGATAATATTGGAGTCGATGAAGAGCCGTCCACTTATGGGGAGTAAGTTGGAAGTGATTGAGGTAGTGGATGATTGTTATGCAAGAAGAGACGAGGAATTCCTTCATAAAAATGGGACATGAGACATGGTGAGGCTACAAGGGAAGAAATCCATTTGGTGCAAATGGGTGTTCGAAGAAAAAGAGCACACGGGGAGTTGAGAATCACGAGGTACATGGCGGGACTAGTTACTAAGTTGGGTAGTATTCAGTGTTGACTTTACCAGATGTATTCTCTCTAGTGGTGAAGCATAGCTCCGAGATTTGAGCTTTGCTTGGTATGGCTTTTCATGATTTTGAGCTTGAGCAATTGGATGTGAGACTGCACATTTTTACATGGGGAGCTTGGGGAGGGACATACATATCTGCTGCATTTAGAGGGTTTATGGTTTCGGGTAAGGAGGACTATGTTTGCCTACTTAAGGAACAGCATGGTTTGGAAATGAGTCTCACAGACAGTATTGATATCAAGAGATTTGACTCATTCATGATCTCTCATGATTTTAAGAGTAGCTTTAATGGTTTTGTCTATTTCAAGCGATGCGATCATGAGTCCAGCTTTGTATCCCACTCTTATATTGATGACATGCTAATAGAATAAGCGATGCATGAGATTATTGCTCGTGGTGACATTGTTGTGAGGCAAAGTCAGAGCCTAAGACAATCCCTGCAAAATATGATGAAGCTAAATCACTTCCTATAGCCAATTTTGTGCATGGTGGGACTTGGTTGTTGAGTTTACCCTTTGGGGGCTTTGTTGTGAAAAGATGTGACGTCGATTCGGTCACACACAGCGTTTTTTTTTTGTCCTTTTCATTTCGTTTCCAACACCACATTGAACATAATTTAGTCCTTTTACTACAAGGACCTCGAAACTCGGAGGCGCCAGGAGGTGTGCTTTTTGTGGAAAGGATGAAGATCTTTAGAACACTGCTTATTCAACGCCCCCAGGTTTGGTGCGTGTGGTGCCATTTCTCTTTGTCACGGAGGGGGTGGGTTTGCCCTTTTCTGGTGAAAGACTTGATGCGGGGTTGGTTGCGCCTCCCCATGCGGAAAAAGGATGCGAAGTTATGGAGAGCGGTTCCTCTTTGTTTGTTTTGGGCTATTTGGAAAGAGATGAATAGGGTCGTGTTTGAAGACGAAGCCTTTTCCAAGTCAGTTGAAATCCTTTTTATTTTCTATCTCTTGCCCGGGCAGCTTGGTGCTTGATGTGGAACACCCTTTTGTTAGAGATATTTCGGTATTCCTAAGCGCGGCATTGAGGCTGCTTTGTTTCTTTGTTCGCTCTTTCTTTTGGTTGGCTTTGGTTCCTCTTGTATCGCCACATACCCCTTGGGGTCCCTTGTTCCTTTGGTTTTAATATACTTATTTATCAATAAAAAATTAAAAAACTGGAGAACTTGCCAAATATATTTATCATGAAATACGGGTTTAATTACAACTCTTAGATTCATAAGAATTACATTAAATGGGTCTTTCTACCCAAAATTTTTACAATACTCTAGCAGGCATTCGACCTTTCTTCACAAGCGAGGTCATTGGCGGAGCCTCGTCGCTCAGTGCCTCTAGTACTACGAAAATGGTTTTCCCTACGACCGGGGTGAGCAAGCGCTTAATAGAGAAAATCTCCCTCACGAGGTTACTCCTCACCTAAGTGCACATGCAATGCCATGTTCACAATTTCACATTCAAATGGAGATATACGATTTCTACATGAAAGATCCGCATCCATTGGCTCGTACCTCGAGTCCTCATGACTCCCTCACACATGCATTTTGCCATGTATGAAAACTATTTCCAAACCAAAAGATTTATGTTTTAGTTCTCGTGAAGGTTCATTGGTCAGACTCCAATAAAATGTTGGGCCACCCCTCGATGCTTTTTCATTGGATAAACCGATATCTGTGGACAACCCTCCGATATATTTTTATTGGATAGACTCAGATTATTATGGTGGACAACCTTCAGAAAAAAACCGCTTGTTTAAAGCCATGCTGTTACACTCACCCAATATGCGCGATGTCCCCATGCACGTGAAATGCAATGCTACGCATGGTATTTATATTGCATGCATGCATGTATCAATATCATTCTCCTAAAGCTGCATGTTATTCAGCTAAGAATTTAAATCACTCTGGCCGAATTTTCCATGTTTTATTTCGGAAAAGCGGTATGCATTTCTACCATTTTTGCTTCCCAAAAAAGCATGTTATCAACCAAGATAAGACATGCAAACGGTTTTCGTTTTCCTTGCCGAAAAGAAGCCTGCAGCATGCATATTTCCAACATCATTCTCATAAAGCGCATGTTATTGAATGAAATTTAAATCATGCAAGCGAAAATTTCGGGTTTTCAGCTCAGAAAAACAAAAAAAAAAGCGCACGTAATCAACCAAGAATAAGACATACCGTCAGTTTTTTCGATTTTCTAACCAAAAAGCGATAGGCACACAAAATCCGGCACCATACACATTTTCGAGTAGGTTCAACTTTGCTCCAAGGCGAGTTTTCTGGAACCAAGTAGACCCAGGAAACTCACACGGTTTGTTACAAGTGTTTTTTAGCCAGCCCCCAATGTTAGGGCTAAGCTCCATAGCCATTGAATGGCCTTAGACAAAGGTATCGGAGTGGATAAGGGCACACCTCTTGGAGTGAAGCAACCTCCTCATTTTCTTCTTTTTCTTCTTTCCTTCTTTCTTCCTTCCTTTCTTTCTTCCTTCTTTTCTTTCTTTCTTTCCTTATCTCTTCTACATTCTATGAGCGATTTTCTTCCTCCTCGACCACCCAGAAGCTTGTTTGGGTTAGGTGTGAGACACCGCCCCTCAAACCGGTTTGACACATGCTCTAGGCCGCTGTGTTCTCAATACCTCTAGCTCATCTACTACCATGTGCATGAGGTGGCATGACACTTGGCTTCCACCCGGTGCCAAGTGTGTCCTCCTCTCTTGTGCCACATGGCGCACACCTTCATGGTGTCCTTTCGATAATTTGTCCATTAAGCCTTGAAATGCGTGAAATTCCATTTGTCTCGGGTCACGCGAGGATCCATTTGTGCGCCCTAGATTTTTGCGAGAAGAACTCAGCGGCGTGAGTCGGGTGTCGTCATTCGAGATCTGAAATTTCTAGGCTTACCATGCGTGCGTGACGATATTCTATCATTCGCATTATTTAGGGTTTTACAAGAGGGTATAGTTTTAATCTTGTTTGAAGAAGGATATAGAGGTTCGTTGGCGTTTTTACGCCATGATGGAAATTCATGTCAAGGTTGAGATTGTTGTTTTTTGTGACCCGAATTTGGTTTTGGGCTTATGTCTGACCTGAAGGCCCGTGGTGCGACTTGTGAAAAGGAAAAGTTGAGAAAAAATAGGGATCTGTTGTGGTTTTGGGGTTTGGACCCTTTTGCTTGGGTATTTTCGTTATATCAACACATTAGGGTTTATTCCCAATTCGTTGTACTTTGTAATTTCTCTTAGATTTATAGTGATGTTTTCTCATATGCCTGTGATTTTTCCCCGTCCTCGTAGATTTGATGTTTTTTTCTTTATTTCGTATTTCTTTATAGTGCCATTGATCATAACATGCTTTTGAAAAACTAATGATAAATTTTAATTCCAAATTCTTACATTCTTAAACCCCAAGTCTAAATCGAATCAATGGAAATGAATATCAAAACCACTAAAACTCCAAATTCACTTTACTTCATACTTTTCCCCCAGTTCATCAACCAAATGCAAGCCAGGTTTAAAAATATCAATAACAAGAAAAACAAATAGATCGATAAATATGATATTAAAAACTAAAAAATCCAACCTGCTAAGACCAGATTGCAAAGTTTAATCAAGCTGTCTCTAAAATTCCAATCAAATCATGAGCAAAACTCAAAACCCCAACTGTCGTGCCTCGAATTCCGAGCAATCCAAAATCCGACTTGTGATCCCAAGTCAGTTTGACAGGGTTTCTTAATCAGCTCACCGGTTGAATTGTGTATACTTTTTTTTTACTTCACCCATTTACAAAATTCAAACTCTACTTACTAATCAACATACGAACCAAGTTGATTATTACAAATATCTGAATCTTATATTAAAATTTCAAATCGAATTTTACAAATAACGACACATAATTTAGATTTAAAAATACATACAACTACACTTGATACAAGTCAAAAATAAAATAAATAAATTAAAGGACAATCCTTATTACTAATACAGCTTTCTAGGGCACATGGTATAGTCCTTGCTCTTTTTTGTGCTTTTCCCAAACTATCTTTGCATCCCCAAAATTTTAGATAATAAGGGGTAAAACATTTCCACATTGCTCAATGAGGTGATTCACACCTGATAGAGGTTAAGTGGTATAGCTAAGATTTGATATTTAATAATTAACACAATATAAAAACATACTATATACCACACTTAATCCACACAATCTCTTGTCATATAAACAATTGAATAAAGGTTCAAAAAGTTAATCTAATTAAATAAAATAACATAAAAATTTACACACACACACACACGTACATCAACACGTATCAAACATTTCACCAAATTCACACAATTTTACACACACTTTCGCATCCTTGTATATAGATTCCACACAATACACATAATTTAAACAAGTCAACAAATCATCAACATGATACATACAATTCACACAAATGAAATGTAATGGTATGAAAATGAGAATGATGCAGAATCATGAAATGCATTGTTATTTTTAGGCTTTCACGAATGATGTCTTCCATACTCTAATACCTCCCTACTTGGAGTCTTCAGGAGTAAGCTTTGGGTCTTTCACCTAGGGATCTCTCTCATACAGTCGCCTCGCACGGGCATTTCTAGTTTCTCATTTCCTTTTTCTTTTCATCTTTTTCCCTCCTCCAGGGCTTATCAATTTAGCATAATATCTCTTTATAAATAATCATGAATGTGATTGAACTGACATAATTTATTCATATTCATATTCCAATTTAAATCACAATCTTGGATAATATAATAAACATATGAATATACAACCATATTGAATTTTAGCTCAATTCTTCCATTCTTTCTTATACCAATATAATATATGCATGTGTTGTTACCAACAACCACTCAAATCATTTATCCACGTTTGAGACAACTCAATAATCATAACATTTCACATAAATAATCCTCTTTCTCCATATAAATTATTACATCAAAAATACATTTTCATATACAAATCTCACATCATTCTCACTATGTTCGTCTACTAATATTCATTCATTCATAATAACAAAAAATTGCATCACAACATATTAAATAAACTCCAACAATTTACACCACGGTTTCCTTCCAATTGTGTCTTTCAAATATCATATAAATAAAAGACATACTATGATTCATCCCTTCATATAAAATTTATTTATTACAAACTAATCAAATCAACTAACACACTACAATCATTTTATTTATTTTTGTTCTTTTCATCTCAAATATTTATACTAAAGTTTACATTCCTTGTACATAAAACTATGCAAGAAATATCATCATACATTCTCATCAAATTCCACCAAGGTCTAGATACTTTCAATAATCCTTGCAATTAGATAGTCCTTTATTTTATTTTATTTATTTATTTATTTTAACTTTTATATTTCAAGCTTCTCAAAAAGAATTTCATTCCCTATGTAGAACATTCAAAACAATGTACATACAAATTCTTATCATTTTCATATTCACATATATTTAAAAAATTCTTAAATATTCTTTGTGCTATCTACTCAGCGCAAGGAATTCCCGATGCTTCCCCGAGATTTTCTCTGTTACTACAATGCATCAATTCTCATAATTTATTTATTTATTTTGATTTATTCATTTATCAATATATATATATATATATATATATATATATATATATATATATATATATATATATATATATATATCAAAATCTCAATGATCCACATTATGAATTCAAATCAAATAAATGAGTTCCCAACAATAAAGTTATTTTAAACATCTCAACCCACTTAATAAGCTTTTTTTTCCTTATTCCATGTCTAAAATTCTAGAGTATTATATTATCATTTCTACTCAATTAAATAAATTCCATTTAAAGAAACATTTCAACAATATTACTTCATCCCAGTATTACAATAAAATATCAAAATCAGCATATTCCTCTCAAATTGTAAAATAAACCCAATGTTGAGCATGATATTCATATTAAACTCCAAATCCTACAAGCTTAAGCTTTTAGGAGAGTTGGTCATTTAATACCCAAAACGATTCACCAACAACCATGATAATCCATAAGTATCAAACAACTCAAAAAGTCATCCAACAATTAATACCAGCATATATTAACACTTAAAAACAAGATTTATGATTTGTATAATTTAAAATAAAAACTAATAATAAAAGTTAGGGTTAGAAACCACCTACCTTAGATGTACAAAAATCTAACCGTTGGAAATAAAATCAGAGCTTCTTATCTGAATCTTCCATGTCTAATAGAACATCTTCTCAATTTTCACGTGAAAACGAGGATCTGACAACGAAATAACTAGCCGAGAAAGAACCACGACCCATTTCTTCCTCCTCGTAGGCAGCTTTCCCTCTCCTCCTTTCACTTTTATTTTTGTTTTTCATTTTCACTTTAAAGTTTTAAGTGGCTTCACGCCATCCCTATTTATGCTAACCTTTTATTATTAATTTTATTTTATTCTTTTTTCTTTGTTTTATTTTACTTTGCAAAACATTAAACTTTACCTTTTTAATTAAAAAAAATAACCTTAAATATATTCCCAAGGTCATATGTTATTATTATTTTTGTTTATCTTATCTTTTGTAACATTTATACTATTTATTTATTCTTTTATTTCAATTTTATTTGATTATGTAAATCTTTAATGAAGATAAAAATATTTGAATTTCTCATAACCTTATTATGATAAACTTTATCATGCATGTCATACATAATAACTTAAAACTACTATTATTAATTTCATTTTATGATTATACATTATATTAAACTTATACCTTTTCACCTAATGAAAATATTACCATATTTTAATTAATTCTACTAAAAAATCTACGGGATAAAAATAAATTTAATATTAAATAAAATTATTTATCTATTTAGCTTAAATTAAACTCTCAAAATTTACGCATTACTTATATGATCTGTGACATTTTCAAATGGAAAGATTCTCTCTCATCGTATTACTTTAATAGGCGAACCACATTAAAACCTTCATGCATATATGTCGATGTACATCTTTTTATTCTTGAATTGATATTGTCAAGATTCAAAGCTTCGGCTTTCATAATAGAGAAAGATACAACAAAAAAAACACACAACGAACAAATTCTTTTGCTAGCAGAAAGAAGATTGAACAGAAGATTCAGTCTAACCTATTGTTGGCTTGGGAAAGGGGAACGATCGCAGAAGCTAAAGTGGGCGACTGCTTCTTATATCTTTGACTCTCTGTTAGCGCGTGTTGCTTCAAAATGATTATTTATAAAGATGATTCACCAAAGCGTTTGATGATGTAGTATCTTGTAAATAAATGGATAAGAAACTTTGGGCATAATAGGGCAAAAAAGTTCAAGAAAATTTTGTACTACATTTATTTATATATAGTAATAGAAATGAATGGCATTATTAAAACGAGAATCCCGACCACCATCACTGCCCCGTCATTCGATCGGTACATACGTAACATTAATAATTATATACTATAATTTCCTGGGTCACGTATGGTTTTTCTAGGATATCTATCAGTTAGATTATTATATTGTTAGATTTATTTTGTATTTTCCTAGGTTGTAATTTTGTATTTTCCTAAGGTTGTATAGCTATATAAGGTCTCCTCTTGTCATAATTTATAGTTTATAATGCTCTGAACTGAGTCTTTCTTAATGATGTCGGAGCGAGGTTCTTTGATTTTTCCCTTTGCTCTTGTGGTCTGACATTCTGACCACTATGGCTTCTTTTCCGGCGAACACCACAGTTTCCATGAGTCTGACTTGTTTTTTTCGTGAAAACCCACGGTTGATCATGTTCCTCCTTTGCAAGCATAAAATTGAAGTTCTGGGCCACTCGGAGTAGAACTTGTTCGAGGCGATCCACATTAGTGTCACGTGAGGTCTCGGAAAAGCCGTCCGCAGCGCCATCACGATCCGCTGAAGTCTGCGTGCACTTCGCAGCGCTTGCATCATATAGAACTACGTCCCGACACCGTATTAGCCCCGATCCGACCCGATGACTCCGCGCCGGTTGCCATTGTTGCACCGCGTCCCGGTAGTTGACTTTGCCCGTCATCCCATTGTGGATTGGCGAAATTTGACGGTGCGTGAAGCTTATTTTCAGCGTCGATTCCATTTTCTTTATATGTTTTCAATTCGAATTTCGATATGCTAGGTGGTAAGGATTTCTCGTCCAATTCATGTTATTTTTAATGGAGATAATTTTGCCCAGTGGTCTCAAGCCATGCGTAGTTATCTCAAAGGCCGCAAGTTGTGACTTTATGTCTCACGGTGACCCGTCTATTCGAACAAGTGGACAAAGCCCGATTCACGCCTATGCCATTTGAATTGAGGATTGGGAAAGTGCTAATCATTAGATCATCCTTGGTTCGTATTACATCTATCCATCCATTGTTGATGGTTTGGCAACATTGATATTGCGAAGAAGTTGGGACTTACTTGTTACTTGGTATGTTGGACAGTGGTGCACCATGACTTCTAGCTCACCTTGAACTGCTCCGGATTTGTCGGGAACGGGTGGGCGGATCCTTTGTATATCCTTCTTAAATTTGAAATCTATTTGGGATCAATTAATTGCATCTGAACAAGTTCTCTCTAATTATGCTGACACCAAATTGGTTTATGTTCATCGTGAACAGGACGACTGTTTAAATTTTTAATGGGGCTTGGTCGCCGTCATTGGTCTTATGATAATGATGACTCTTTGGTCTTCGCGCTCATTTCTTCCATTCCTTTCAGTTTCCTTTTGTTTATTTCGCAGACATCCTTTGTCTTGTGTGCCTCTGATCCTAATATATTTTCCTTGCCTTTAGCGAGTTCGGACTTCCCTCTCTCTGTCTTCTGTCTAAGCCTTTTTGGGTAGAGTTTTCTCTGGCGTCTTCTTAGGATAGCCGCACTACATTTGTATTCCACAGGTCGACTGCGCCTTTATATAGTTTCTTTCGAGCTACGACGGCGCTCTGATTAGGTTAGCCAGATTTGTTTTCATTATTTGTTTCATTGTAGATTAAGACGTTCTTCTTCTCTGGCACATTGATGGTGACTCTTCGGCTATTCTTTGGTTAGTGAGGGCGGCGGTGTCTCCGACCGTTTGGCCGGGGTTGAACTTCGAGATGTCCCAGAGGTGCCTCCTCTTCCCTTGGACAAGGGTAAGGGAAAAGTAAACCTAATTAAATACCCTGGGGGGGTCAGAATACCTAAGATCCACCATTCAGCATGCTTTGACTGTGGGACCTAGCAAGGTCGGTCCCTCATACGGGGCCACGCGGGCGTTACCGACCTCCCCTTCGGCGTTGGTGTAGTCCCGGCGTTTCCCGACCCTCTATGTGGTCCCGGGTACCTAAGATGGTGTGCTTCTTTGAAATTGGCCTTCGATAATGGTCTCCGCTTTCCTCACCCCTTCATAAAGGGGTTTGCCGGCCCCTTCAATGTTTGTCCTTCTCGACTATGATGGTTGGGGTATATTGGTTGGTCTGTTGGTTTCTTTGGGGACGGGGGCTCGGTGTCCCAGCATAGCCTTGCTCCTTTACCTTTTTAGCCCGAAGGAGACATCCGAGGGCTTTCTTTATTTTTCTAGGCGTTCTGGGGCTCCTCTTGTGATTTCCGATCTTCCCTCCTCCCACAGGTTGTGGAAGGGACACTACTTCTTCGTTAGCAGCCGTAATTGGGAGTATGACCCTCTCGACAAGGACGACACCATGGGCGTTCTGGTGGCTTGGACCACCCCCGAGAATCTTCGTGAGTGTTCGTTCTGTTTTTGGTTATAACTTGTGTGTGGTCATTGGGTGTTCCATTTCGCCTTGTCTACATACTTCTTAGGTGCTCGAATTGATCTGTTGGCTGAGACAACGCGTAGCGGCATTGGTTTAGTATCACTGCTTTCGTCCTTACAGCGGAGCTGATCAAGTCGGATGTTCCACGGCCCTTGAGCTTTCAGTGCGCTCGCTCTGGCGCTGCGAGGCGCCGCCTCCTTCCACATGAAAGTTCCTCCCATTTGTCCCTCGGCTGCGCTGAGGCCTTAAGTCTTCGGCCGTGAAAGTTTATGCCATTGGGCCCTCCGCCGCCAAACCCACTAGGGGGGAACTATTGGCTCAGTTGGAGACGTTGTCTCGGAAGCCCCGGAGCGTGAAATGAAAAACCTCGGACTCCGTTGAGAAAGATTGGCCGGCTTTGGTCAAGGTTCCGAAGTTGGGGGCATCTTCATCTTTCTCAGGTCTACTCCATGTCCATAAGCCGAGGCGGGTCGATCGCCTCTGGTTACGGATCCTATAGTCTTGAGTTCGCGGTCCTAATGCAGGTCTAGCTGCGAGGCGAGTCCCTCGGGTGGGTAGTTGAGCGGTTGTTAGCGGTCACGCCCGTTCACCGTCTGGAACTTCGCTGTGAGAGGTTAGGTCACCTTCTCGAAGGGCGAAAAAGTTGAGGAGGAAAGATCAGGAATCCGAAATTGGCGGAGACGGGGATTCTTTGCTTCTCAATGCCGAGCTCGCGGATGGCGCAGTCGCGTCCATTCTCAAGGACTCACGATCTCAGCCGGGTCGGTGCGTTGCTGTTGATGAGGCTTCTTTATCTCTCGGTCGCCTCCGTAGTTCTCATACCTTATCGGTAATACGATTCCATTTTGAGTTAAGCTGTTGAATTTGCATTAGAGTGTGATTACGTGTTTATGCGTAGGTGGCTACTCATTTGAAGGTTTAGTAGAAAAGATAAAATAAGCGAGAATCATGCAGCGGCCGGGGCTTACAAAGCGAGTGGCCGCCCATCTGAGCGGGTTTGGCTGCGGGGTCGGGTGCAGCGTGTGGGAGGCGGTGAAGCTCAAATGAATTTGAGCATACCACGTCGGCGGGTGCTCGAGTGAGTGGTAGAAGGCGAAATCGAAAAGCTTGACGGTGGCCAGGAAAGCTGAGCTTGAGGTTCGAGGCGAGTTCGCGGTTGTGTAGAGCGACTTGATGGAGGCCGGGGACGGGCTGCAATACGCCCAATATGAGCTTGAGGATGGTTAGGGATGATTCTCACATCCCGAGGCGAACTTCGAGTCTAAGGAAAAGCGCATGCGGTCGGGACGACCTGCGTGATAAGATGATCTTTACATTAGGCGGGGCTCGTCGCCAAAGAATTGCTTGAGGCTGCCCATTTCGGCGGAACACATTGAGGAGTGCCGCGGGCTGCGTGGGAATCTTCACAAGCAAATAACTTTGGTGGCTCAGAGTTTGATCATTGGAAGACTAAGGTGGCTTGTATAATGGGTTTGGATGGCTTGCCTTTCGGAAGAAGGTTGTTAATGCCTATTACGGCACGGATTTCAACACGGCCTTCCTAGCGGCGAGGAGAGTGGGGGTCCTTCTCTGCGGTGCAGGCCAGGGTACCCTGCTGAGGCCCACTCCCCTTCTTCACTTTCTACTCCTCCTTCTGATGCCTGACCTTCTGTGCACGTCTTTGTCTGCCCGACGTTGACTTTTATACTTTTTTTTTAATATATATTTTTGTTGTGCCTGGGACCCAAGACATTCATAGCCTCTTTCTTAATGAATACTCATTTTTCCACTTTACTTCTTTCGCCTCTACTTGTGCTCTTCGCGATGTTCTACATGAATCGAATGGCCTGAATTGAGCGTCTGAGTTGAGTAAATGAGCTTCTTCAAAGCTAGGCGAGGCCGTGGGCTGACTGCTGAGCTCGGTTGAGTTACGTTAGAGCTGCGTGGCTTTGGTTGTGTAGTTGAGCCCTTCAAACTGGGCTGCTAGGCTCCGTGGGCTGCATGCCTGAGTTGAACTGACTCTTGGGCCGCATGGCTGTTTGAATTGCCTCTTAGGGTTGCATGTAGCCTGTCTCAGTGGTTGAGCTACGTCGATGTATTCATGTGCTGTAGACTCCGTCGGTGATTTTCTGAGTGACCCGGTTCTTGGTACGCATGGCTGTCTTGAGTAGATGAACTCGTCCGATGAGCTACTAGGCTCGGTATTGTGAATATGGTGGCGATCCAACTGGTGATCGACTCGATAGGGTTTGTGTGGCTTATCTTGAGTAGATGAGCTGTCGAAGTGAAATTTCTTGGGCTCGGCGAGGCCTTGGTGGCGATCCGGCTGAGCTGATTTGACTCAACAAAATTTGCGCGTGGCACTTATTTGAGTAGATGAACTCGTCAAAGTGGGCCTCTGCAGGCTCGAGCGTTGGTAGAGTGGCGATATAGCTGGCGTCACGACTCCTTAGGTTGCGTGACACAGTACCAAAGTAGGCCGGAGCTACGTCGAAATTAATTTCTTTGGAGCTCGGCGGTTGAGGTCGAGTGGCGATATAACTGGTGATGACTCCTTAGGCTGCGTGGCTTGTGCGGATGAAACGAACTCGTCAAAGAAATTTCTTGGGCTCGGGAGGCTGAGGAACCCAGTGGCGATATAACTGGTGATCGACTCCTTAGGGTATGTGACTGTGTAGAGTGACGAACTCGTCGAAAGTGTTCTTGGAGCTCGGGCGCGGTAGGGTGGCGATATCTTTGGTGATCGACTCCTTAGGTTGCGTGGTATGCGGAGTAGGCCCAGACCGTCAAAGTGGCTATTGAGCTCGTGGCGAGGCCCTAGTAGCGTGTAACTGGTGATAAATACTAGAGTGGCATTGGCACAATGTAAAATTAGGCAGGCTTCCGTCAAATTATGTATTCTTGGGCTCGGTATTTGAGGCCAGGAGTGGCGATATAAGCCCGGTGATGGCTGTAGGTTGCGTGACTGTGCGGAGTGAGCAGACTCGTCAAAGTGGTGTTTGGGTTCAAGTCTTGGCCCAGTGGCGATGTAGTGACTGATCGACTCCCCCCAGAGGCTACGTGGCACATGTAAGAGTAGACGAGCTCATCAAAGTATTTCTTTGGGCTCGGTAGTTAGTAGAGTAGCGATATAACTGGTTGTCGACTCCTTAGGTTGCGTGACTGTCACCAGTGTGACTAATCAAGAAGTGGAGTTCTTTGGGCTGGCATTTGAGGCCCAGTGGCGATGTGGTGAGCCAGTCGACTCTAGGGCTGCGTGGCTGTGTGGGTAAACGAACTCGTCGAAATTAATTTCTTGGAGCTCAGGGTCTTGGTAGAATTGGCGATATAACTGGTGATCGGCTCCTTAGGCTGCGTGGCTTTGTGCAGTGTTGAACTCGTCCAAAGTGAGAATTTGTTGGGCTCATTGGCCAGAGTAGCTATATAGCTGGTGATCGACTCTGATTTGTAATGGCATGTAAAGTAAACCCAATAATCAAAGTGAAAATTTCTTGGGCTCGATGTGGCGAGTAGCGATATAACTGGCGATCGACTCCTTAGGTTGCTGACCTGTGCAAAGTAGACAAACTCGTCAAAGTGAATTTCTTTGGGCTCCGGTATTTGAGAAGTAAGTGGCGATGTAACTGGCGATCGACTCCCAGGGTGCGTGGCTGCGTGAAGTGGGCAGGAACTTTCGTCAAAGTGTGATGTCGATGAGATGTCTCTTAAATCAATGCGACGCCGGGCGATGGGTCGCGAACCGCGAAGTGATGCCGTCGATGCCAAGTCGCGACCTGCGCGCAATCGACGCTCGATCAAGTGGATGTCTGTTGTTCGACCGATTTCTGGGCGTTCGATAATCTTAAATAATGATTTGCGGGTTGACGTTGACATCTTGGTTTGCTACCGCAGTGTTCGTGCCGTCAGTTATATCTTTGTTCATGAACTCTCTGGTGCGTTGAATATATGCGGGTGAATGTGATCATCGTCTTTCATCAGATCACGATTATTAAATTGAACGTCGCCATTATGTGGGTAGTGTTTCCAAATCCCTCTATCAGTCATATTATTAACAAATGCTAGGAATAATAATCTGAACAGCATCATTCTGTCCTTCTCTCCTATCTCTCTTCTCTCCTCTCTCTCTTCTTCTTTTTCTATCTATTCTCCTTGTTTCTTCTTTCTTCCACATCTGTTTCTCCCTCTTATAAACTCCTTCAGTCCCTTTTTTCTTCTTCTCTCTCTTTTCCTTTCGACTTTCTTAATTTTATTTCCATGTTGTTTTTCTTTTCCTTTTTCTTCTGAGTTTTTTTTTTTTTTTTTTTTTTTTGAAGGCGCATCTTTGTGTGCTTCAAGATGTAACCCAGGTGGCTTCCGATTATGTGAGTCTGTCGATTGGAATAAGGAGCTTTTCTTTTATGGCTATGAGCTTTCTCATTCTATTGCATATAATTTTCTGATGATCGTATGTACGAGTTGCTTGTGACCTCTTAGCAAATAACCCAGTAGAATCGTTAACAGAAAATTAATAAATCTCCATTTAAGATTACAAACCAAGGTGCGATAAAAGCGTTTAAGATGTTACGCATTCGGGCATCTTTGTAAAATTTTTCCTCCTCTGTTTAGAGCTCGTAATTGCACAGTCGGCGACTCGAGATATGATATGAGGCCTTCGATTGGGGCCCGGAGTTTCCCATGTGTTAGTTCTTCTTTATTGAAGCTTTTTAAGACCGTCGCCGACGTATGGCTCCTGGGTTTGACTTTTTGGTTGTAGTACCTCGCTGTCTTCCTTTGGTAGTCTTACATGCGCCTTAGGACCTGCTCCGTTTTCATCTAAGAGATCAAATTTAGACGGAGAGCCTCGTCATTATGCTCGATGTGCTAATTCGATCCTTGAGACTTTAGTCCGACCTCGACGAGAAATTTCACTGGCCCGATCTGCGAAGAGGCTGGGGCGAATGGGGTTTCTCGGGTTGCTGACTTCTGCGTTGTCCTGTAGGCTCATAGCACCTGATGGCCACATTTCCTTAAGATCTTCCAATTTGGTCTTGAGCGGCCTTAAGGGTTTTGATGGTGACTTATTTGTCCAGTTAGGCGTAGATGTCTTTGGAGGCAGTAATAATTCTTAATTAGAGCTCGGCATGAAATCTCCCGAACTTGGCATTTGTCATTGTTTCCGTTGTTGATACCGGGGCTCTTAGGATACAAACACGCATGATGGCTCTCCACACAAAATTGCGTATCTTCTATTACGTGATTGTAGCTAAAAACTCAAACCTCGACCAGCCCAGTGAAGTAATCTACTGCGACGATGATGAATTTACATTGGCCCTTCCCAAGGGGTAAAGGTCCCAGTATGTCCAAACCCCATTGTTGGAAGGGCCAGGGGCTTGTGATTGACGTCAAGGGCTCTGATGGGAGGCGTGAGATCTTGGCGTGCTCCTGGCAGATCTTGCATTTCTTGACTAAGTCGGTTGCGTCTTTGAGTATTGTAGGCCAGTAGTATCCCTGTCTCAAGACCTTTCCTGCCAATGCTCGAGCTTCGATGTGATTTCCGCATATGCCTTCGTGTACTTCTCTTAGCACGTATTCAGTGTCTTTTCCCGAAATGCACTTAAGGATTGGTGTGAAGAAACCTCGACATCTGGGCCGCCAGTTAGTGAACCTGGCTGACCTCGTCCTTATTTTAGTTGCTTCTTTTGGGTCATCAGGTAGACGTCCGTCTATTATATAATCCCAAATGGGGTCCATCCAACTCGGCTCGGACCCGACCTGGGCAACCTCCACGTCGCAGAGATCGATAGAGGGCTGCCGGTATCGGCGGATGTGTTTCTTGAGGTCTTCTGTGGGTACATTGCTAACTTTGCCCGGGCGTTCGGCTCGGGTTCTGCTTTGGGGACATCGACTACAGACAGCACAAACTTTTTCAATAAATCTCGTACCTTTTGAAGATATAGGATCATCCTTCCACTTTTGGCCTCGTAAATTGTCTTCTATTTGTCTTACTGCAGTTTGGGAGTCATTTGGACCTCTAGGCTGGTCAGCTTCAGTGAAGGCGAGGTTGAGGCCCTTCTTATGGCGACCTCATACTAGGCCTCGTTGTTGGAGGCTTGAAATCTGAACCTGAGTGCGTATTCAATATCTATTCCTTAAGAGGTCGGGGATTAGACACACTCCGCTCCCTTGTGCATTTGAGGCTCCATCTCTGAGTTTCCCGGATGGGGAGGTCATTCATTGTTGAGCGTTCTCAACAGGTTCCGCTGAGTTGAATTCCATGACGAAGTCGGCTAAGACCTGTCCTTTTATTGCAGTTTTTGGCTTGTATCTGATGTCGAACCCACTTAGCTCTATGGACCACTTCATCAGCCTTCAGAATCTCAGTTTATGTAACACACCTTAAGTAGTGTCTGTTGGAACCTGCATGGTATGAGCCCGGAAGTAGGGGCGGAGTTTCCAGTGCGGTTGCAAGGCCAAAGTGGTTTCTCCATCCTTAGGTGCCTCTCCTCAACCCCTCAAAGCCGGTACGCAATAGTAAATTAGGTGTTGCACTCGTTCTTTGTCTCAGCGAGGACAACCTTTGGTTTAGAGAGATACGATGGCTAAGTGTATGGGAGTGGAGCTCGCCTTGGCCAGGACTTACCAGAATGGGAGGAGAGGCTCAAATCACGGCTTTCAAGGCGAGAATGCCT
>JAEQBH010009131.1:0-61832 GCA_016808115.1 Tetrastigma voinierianum
GTGTCGTAGCACAAAGCAAGAGTGCCGGGCACCGATCGTAACGCGTGTCCGCCACGTAACAAAAAGTGTCGTAGCACCAGCAGATGCCAAACACTAATCAACGCGCCCGCCCACGCAACGGCGTCGCGAGCACTAGCAAGAGGCCGAAACACCGATCGAACGTGCTCGCGCCTAATGCATCAAACAGCAAAGCAACACTAGTAGGAGTGCCGTGTCATTTAATACTTGGTCTTAGGCATTCCTACACTTATATGTATTCAGAAACTTCCTATCTTATTATAGGGGCATGAAATTTTTACCCATTACTGAACTCGCGAGGCTTCACTTCGCCCGTGGCACGACACATTTTTCACTTAATTTCTTTTCTATATTAACCACTATTAATCATTTATTAGAGTTCTAATACCTCTGCATGAGAATTGTAGCTAACTATACAAAAAAATACCAAAACCTGTTAGGAACTAGCGCAGAATGTACCATCAGAATGGTACTCGGTATCAAACCGAAAGCCTTCGAGAGTGGTACCCTGCATTTCACTCTCTCTGGATGCAGCTGGTACCATTTTCCTTCAGAGAAGTGGTACCAGTACCACCCTTGTTCGGGCACCTAAGATCGTGGCCGCGCATTCTGCATCTTAAAATGGCAGAATTCACCCTTTTCATTCACTTATTCAATAAATCTCTATATTCCATTCTTCATCAAAAAACCAACATGGAATCCTCCAAACAACCCCACAAAACACTTAATGGTGGTTTAGAATTCCTAAACCAAACCTCAGCCAAAGAATCCAAGGATTCATACTTAAAGTTCACTCATTTTTACAAAACTATAGAAATATAAAGGATTCTATATCTATTTGATATAAACTAGGGTTTTTCAACTCCAACTTCCCACAAATCTGTGTCAAGATATTCCTTTAACAAAAACCCCTAGAAAGGGAACAAAAACTAATATCCAAAAGAAACCCATAATCCATTACCCAAGTAGTTTTTATACAAAATCATATTAGAATCCTAATACCTCCTCTTGACTCCTCCCTTCTTCCTCTTTCCTCTCTTCCTCCCCTTTATCCAAAACCGTATGAGCTCTCTTGAGACAAAAAATGAGATATTTCTTTGGTCCTCCTTTATAGTTAAATTTTCTTTTAATTTGCCTTTAGTCCTCCATAATTTCATTATTTGCAATACAATTTATGTTATTTCCACTAATTTCTAATCTTATCAACTTATGACTTTTATGTCCCCTTTTGACAAATTACAATTTTATCCTTATGTCTTGTAAAATTTCTGGGTTTCTCAATTTCCATGTCGCATTTAAATTAAGAAAAATTAAATTTATGCCTACAAAATACCCAAAACACATTGAAAACGACTAGGGTATATTTCGAGGTGTTACAATTCTCCCCCCCTTAAAATAAATTTCGTCCTCAAAATTACCTGAATTGAAGAGCGGAGGGTATTGTACCTCATTGTCGATTCTCGGTTCCCATGTCGCTTCCATACCGATGTTGTCAAAGCACTTTTACCAAAGGGACTTGCTTGTTTCGTAATTGTCTTATTTCACGAACTAGAATAGCTTTCAGCTCTTCTTCAAAAGTGAAATCTTCTTGTACTTTTATATCTTGAATTGGTAATATAAAGGATGTGTCGCACCATATCTACGGCACAGACACATGGAATACATCATGTACTGGCTAACCTGCAGGGAGTGCCAAACGATATGCTACTGGTCCAACTCTTGCATCCTGTAAGGGCTAATTAAATCTGACTCAGTTTTCTTCCAAAGCGCAGTATCTTTCCACATAACATTTGAAACACTTTGTCTCGACTCATACTCTATACCCTTTCTCTTCAAATTAGTATAAGACCTGGCTCATCAACGGCAACCCAACCATGAAATAATTAAACTTTTTTCTTTTCATGTCTTACTTAACCAGGACCAACACCTTATGTTTTTCCTGGGTCTAACTTTTGTTGTCCAACACGATAGAGTTCTATACTTTCTTCCCATACAAAGCTTCATCGGGGCCATACTAATACTGGATCGAGAATCTGTTATGTGCAAATTCCATGAGTGGAATATACCTATCCCAACTTCCGAAAAATCTAATACACAGCCCCGAAGCATATCTCTTCCAATGCTCGAATCACTCTTAGATCAGCTCCATCTCTTGGATGGAAAGTAAAGCAAACTCTAATTCATACCAAAAAGTTGGATCAGAACACTTTCCAGAACCTTAACGTAAACCGAGGATCGCGGTCGGACACTATCGATAAGGGAATCCCATGCAATCTAACAATTTCATTCACATAAAGGTCCACTGAACGATCCATGGAGTAGTCAAGTCGGATCGTGGGAAGTGGAGCGTACTTGGCTGATCCGCCCACAATTACCCAACCGCATCATGCTTCCTTGCGAAGCGGGAAAACCTGACACGGTATCCATAAGAATAAATATCCCACTTCCATCGGGAATCGGAAGGATTCAATAAACTGATATAGTTGGTGTTCAGCCTTTACTTGTTTATTGTGTCAAACACTCTAGACATACTCGTAAATAACCTTTTCATCCTCACTACCGCAGTACTGCTTCATATCCTAGTACATTTTATTACTTCCAGATGGCAGAAATAAGATTGGTGGTTTATATAATATATTCTTTTCAAATCCATATCGGCCCGGTACACATAATCTTCTGTACAACAAACCTCCACTTCCATCTATGAGGCACCACTGGGTTCCGCATCGATCGATCCGAACTAACAATAATCTCTTGTAACTTACATCATTTTTCTACATTCTACTTATCATTTGTTTCAACCAAGATCACACTCCAATTGGCTAATAAGGCTCCACTTACGCAAGTCTCCAATCATAATCTTTTCAAAGTCAAAGCATAAATCATTTTCCTACTAAAGGCATCCGCTCACTACATTTGTTTTCCGGTGGTAATCAATTATCAATCATAGTCTTTAAACAATTCCAACCATCCACGTTGCCTGTCTCAAGTCCCTTCTAGTTGAAAACATTTCACTTTATGACGCAAAATTCTACATTATTCTACATATAAATAGTGTCGCCAAAATTTCAAAGCGAACACTACAGCTGCTAACTCCAAATCATGAGTAGGATAGTTTTGCTCATGCGGTTTCAACTGTCTGGAAGCATAAGCCACCACTTTCCCATCTCAGATCAATACATCATAAACTCGTCTCTACATCACCTCTGATAATAAGATAACTCACTATAGTTTAATCAACACCGTGTTTCAAATCAAAGATTTCTTTTTTGATCTTTTCTTAAAGCCACCTGGCACATATCATCCTACTTAAACTTCACTCCTTTCCAGAGTAATCTTGTAAGTGAGGATGCTACAAGAAAATCCTTGTACAAATATCCGGTAATAACCTGCTAAGCCCAAGAAACTTCTCACCTCGGTTACATTTCGAGGAGGTTTCTAATTCACAACTGCTTAATTTTCACCGCCCACTCTAATACCTTCGGCAGATACAATATGGCCTAGGAATGACACTTCAAGCTGCCAAAAATCACATTTACTTAACTTGCAAACAACTGATTCTATCTCAAAGTTTGCAATACGGTCCTAAATAGACTATATTCCCGTGCATCTTTAGAATACACCAGGATGTCATCAATAAATACTACAACAATTTGATCCAAATAGGGGCGAAAACCCTATTCATTTAGTCCATAAATGCAAAATGAGCATTAGTCAACCCAAATGGCACATTATTAAAACCTATAGCTACACAAACCCGAAGTCAAGTTTGATATCAACCTCTTTACCCTGAGTTGATATTATCCCGACGCAAAGCCCACTTCTAAAAGACACTTGCTCCTTCAATTGATCAAACAAATCCTCTGATTCTGGCGTAAACTGATACTTATTCTTAATCAAGTTACTTGCTTATTTGCCGATAGTTAATGCAATATCCGAAGAGTGCTATCTTTCTTCTTAACAAATAAAACCGGCGCACTTGCCATGAGACACACTAGGTTGATGAAACTCCTATCCGATAGCTCCTATAGTTGAGTCTTCAACTCTTCAGTTTAGTTGAGCCATACGGTAAGGTGTCCTTCGAAATAAGTCGTTCCCTATACAACTCTTCAATAAGAGATTCACTCTCTTTCTGTGTGGGCTCCCAGAATCTCTGGGAAACACATCAGTGGAACTCCCTAATCACAGTGAATATTTTCTAAATTTACTATTGAGTCAAGAATCACCAAAAGGTTTACAACCTTTTCTATGAAACGCCATAGTCGAAATAACTTTCTTGCATTGACCGGGATTTGATACTCAGCATTGTTACTCGATAGTCAAGACATTTAAGTAGGACTATTTTCATCACAAATTAATCATGGCCCGATGTTCGATAACTAATCCATTCCCAAGATCAAATCAGTCTCATGAAGGCAAGCAATTAGATCAACCGAGAATTCCCTATCATGGACCATTAAGGGATAATTCTTATACACATGGTTGACTCTAACACTATGCCCCGTGAGGACTTGTAAAAAAATACAAGCTAACAACTCTCACCGAAGGTAATTTATCACTATTTGTTCCTAGAGCCCAAATCAATTGTAAAGCATACAAGTCAATATCAAAGACAGTGAAAGCTATCAAAGAATAACCCCAGATGGGTCCGCCGGATTCCTTCACTTAGCTCCTCATAGCATAAGCTCCGTAATAAATGTAGTGGGAATGGATCGCGATTCAATTGCCTCCGGCTATCACCCCTTCCTGCAGAAACCACTCATCCCCACCCCTTTACTTTGAGTCCTCACGTGGGAGGTACATTTGACCCTCCTCTACCATTTCGTTAAGGATTTCTAGAACTTCCCGATCCGCAACGCTGGCTATCACATGACCGTGCTCACATCGAAACATCCCCAGTTACTCGTCTCCTCAGAAACACAAGATGATATTTGTGGCACTGCATACATGCTTTTCCTCTGTCTAGTTGAGGTGCCCTGAATTGGAACTTTGTGCTCAAGTGGAGTCCTTGTCTCCTACCCCTTGTAGGTGAACCCCTCGTATCGAATCAACTTGTGACTCTCTGTCTTTTTTCCAAGAGGAACCCCTCTCGAGAACTTTTTCTCTTTCTTTCTTCGACTTCATTTCAGACTTCTCAATTTTTATATCCACTGTACTGCATGATAAAAATTGACAACTTGTAGCGAAGTAAATGTCGGAGGTACCTTGATAGACTCATGTAAGCCCTCTCAAACTCGGTTTCACATCTGAATTTTTCCGTAAGAACGGATTCTGGTGCATATTTACATTATATTGAATTCTTTCACATTCAGCCATCGCTATTTTCACTTAGAGTCAAGAATTTCTTCCACTCGACTACTGACATACTTCGTATTAAACTCTATGACGAAGTAGTCCCATGTAACTGGATCTGGAAGTAGTGGATTTCTCAAAACCACCCACCAATCATGTCGACCTTGCAGTAATGAAACTACACATGTGACCTTTTGGTCCACATGACATCTCGCTTCATCTAGAGCCCTTTCAAGTTTTTCAAGCCAAAACTCGGCTTTATCGGACTCTTCCATACTTGTACCATGGAATTCTTCCACTCCATGCTGCATCAATCACTAGGAGCTCGAGGACGGAGGCCATTCAAGACCTCACATATCCCGAGAGATTTTTATCAATGTCACTACATTTCATTTATCGTTGAATCGACTGACTAGGAAGCATTGATTCAAAGGATTGACGCTTCAGCTGTTTCCTGCTTATGCCTTGCGGTGGATCCATTCAAGACAATACACAAAACAAAAAAAGTCATCCCTATTGTGCCAACACATTACTATGTAGGTACATCCTTAATCTAAGACTCTTCCGTAAACGCCAAACCTTGGCTCGATACCAACTTGCCATGCCCGGAGGCTGCCGAGAGACCAGGACTGGACTCTTACTCCATTTTATCAAACGTTGGTGTGTCCAAGTCTTATAACCCAGATAACATATCGTATACAAAATACAAAATAAAATCACAATCGTAGTGATTTACAAAGTGTCACACACACAAATTCCAGTCCTATTTGGTACATATACAAAACCATACATTTATATTTACTAATCAGAGCGTAACCCATGCGCTGATGAACCTTATTGGGTTGTGTCGCCCAAACATCGCTAGCGATCAACGGGCCTCCTTCTTCGGCACTCTCACAAATTTAAAACTCCGTGCTAAGCTTTACGCCAAAGGAAACATATGTATTATGCATATACACATTTATAGTAAGCATATAATAATAATATATATCAAAATATGCATTCATATAATGAACTTATAAAAATGGTTTATGCTTAGAAGAGACTTATGCTTATTCCTGGACTTCCCATAGGACTCATACTTATACTTATAGCAACTTTATGCTTGTTCAGATCTCCCATAGAGTTACAGCTTATTCTTATTCGTATACCCATAGGTATTACAGAGATCGTAACGATATGCATTTGTTTACTCTATTTTCATTCAGGTCAAGTATCATATAACTATGGGCATACTAGACTAAAGAATAATAAATGAGGCGACACAAAGACAATAAGTAATTAAGATATTGTGGCAAGATCAAGTCCCGTAAAGACAAAGCAAGAGGCCAAGACCGATCGTAACGTGCCTCGCCACGTAACAAAAGTGTCATAGCACCAGCAGGAGTGCCGCTAATCGATCGAACATGCCCGCCACATACCGTATGCCGAACACTAGCAGAGTGTCAAACAATGACGTAACTTCGTCTACCCACATAACATGGCAATGCAGAGCACCAGCGTGAGTGTCGCAGGACTAGCAAGAGTGCCGGCGACCGACGTAGTCGTGCCTCGCCCACGCACAGAAGTGTCGTAGCACTCCAGCGTGAGTGTCGGCCACGAATAATCGGTCTTAGGTATTCCTATTAATTTATATGTATTAAGAAACTTCCTTTTCTTATTATAGGCATGAAATTTAATTATTATCGACCGCTTAGGCTATGGTACTCGCATATTTTTTTTCACTTAATTTCTTTCTTATCTTAACCCTGTTAATCATTTATTAGAGTTCTAATACTCTCAAAGATGAGAATGAGCTTAACTATGCAAAAATACTAAAATCACAGTAGGAACCAAGGGTATCGCATTCATCGTGCTCGTACCTGCACACAAACCTAAGCTGAGAGTGGTACTGCATTTCACCCTGTTTGGCATGTACCGAAAGCCATGATTTTCCCTTAAATGGCATTCAATTCTTTTTCATTCACTTTTCTTCCATAAATCTCTTCTATTCCATCCTTCATTAAAATCAACGTGAATCCTCTCCAAACAACTCCACAAACACTTTAATGTTGGTTTAGAATTTTAAACCAAACCTCAGCCAAAAATCCAAGGATTCATACTAAAGTTCACCAAACTTTACAAAACCATAGAAATGAGAAGATCTCACACTATTTGATATAAACTAGGTTTTTCAACCTAACTTCCCATAAATCTAGGGTTAGGATGTAGTCCTAACAAAACCCTAGAAAGGGAACAAAACTAATATCCAAAGAAAACCCTAGCAATCCATACCCAAGTAGTTTTTATACAAAATCATACTATAATCCATACCTTGCTTGACTCCTCCTTTCTTTCCTCTTCTTCTTCCTCTTCCTCTTTCCTTTTGTATCCCAACCCGTATGAGTTTTTCGGGAGACAAAAAATGAGATATTTTTGGTCTCTCCCTTTTATAGTTAAATTTTCTTTAATTTGCCTTTAGTCCTCCATCACTCTATTATTTGCACTACAATTTATGTGTTATTTCCACTTTAGTCTCTAATCTTATCAACTTCTATGACTTTTATGTCCCTTTTTTTGATTAAATTCTATACTTATCCTGGGAGGTCTCAGAAAATTTCCCGGTTTCTAATTTCCATGTTTCGCATTTAATTATTTAAAAATTCAATTTGTTTATGCCTACAAAATACCTAAACACGTTGAAAACGACATGGTATATTTCTGTGTTACAAATTCCAACTTTTTTCAATATGGAATGACAAAGAGGTGTGCCTAATGCTGAACTTAGTTAACACAACCTACTATCGAGGACATTGAACCGATAAGCCGAAGTTGTTCGAAATAAGGCACTAACGAATCAACTGTGGGTGTCCATATGGATTTATTGGTTCGAGAAAATTACAATGTTCCAGAATTTGACTATGGTTGTGGGCCTAGTAGCGGTCCATTACCGGAAACTGGAGTTTTTGGAGTTGATAAAGACCTCTCCGCTGGGCATAATAAAGTAATGTGATGAATATGATGAAGATAAGTGATGGATGGACTATGAGATGCAGATGAAGCGATGACATGCATCATCCTCAGAACTTTTAATGAAGTTTTGGGAGAATGTAAGACCCAAAATTCCAATTTTCCTAAAAATTGCAAATGGTCATTTCCGCAAAACTAAAATTTTCTAGATCTCGCATGGATAGTCGGGGATTGTCGCTGGAATCGCCTCGAAATCTAGCTACCACATCAAATTTCATCACCTCGAGATACCGACTTTACATTTTTGAGGCACCGGTGCTCCGCTGTCAGAAACGGGTTTGAGAGACATGTGATGACAAAAGTCACCTGATTACATGTACTCATGACACATGTTGCATGAGTAGAGAGATGATGGAAAGGATTAATTCAGATATTGTTATGGCAGTCAAGATATGGGAAGTGTCAAGAGACAGGTCCAAAACTATTTGAGTAATTATATTGTTGATTTAACATTATCTTTCTCAATGAAATATTAACAAAATGCAATGAAATAAAAGAATGCTGTGTTTTTGAGATTTTATAAGGCTTCCTGATTTCCATTATCTGTTCAGCTTATTCTGCTCTATATGAAGTAAGTTGTTCATGTAAGGGAAGCTACATATAACAATCTTGGTGGAGTTCACAACTATGAGGCATCCCTCCAATTTGTGTTATTCTTTGGCTAAGATCCATGTAAATGGTTAGGAAATTGTTCTGAGGCTTGTTTTACCAGAATTGTGTCTCAAAAGCCAACCGAAAGTGGAGAAAATTCCTATTTAGTGGCCATGAACAAGAACCCGAGGATTTCACTGCTCATGTGAATAGTGACGGATTTTCTTGGTGTGAAAATGTGTTTTATGTTTATCTAAAATAAATTGGTTATTAAGCCACACTGTACCTATGTGAGCTAATTTTAGAAAGACACTGATTTGGTATTTAATGAGATTTTATGATTTAAATATATATATGCATGTGAATTGTATTAGCATAAATTATTTGAATTGGTATAATGCATTCCATATGCAATCAAGAAATTCTAGAATATTAGGTGAGGCATGACATGAAATGAAACAAAAATGAAAATGTTTAGAAAGGAATTTCGATGAAGATTTTCAAGAATTGCTCTTGGAAAGTCTTCTACCGCATCACTTCGGGATGAGGACCATGACTGCTTCTGACAAGTATCGAAAGCAATTGCCTTGGAGGGTTGTCCAATTGATTTTACCGAAACTCGGTAGTGTGTGTTTTCAAGAACAAATAGCTTTTGTTTTGAAAAACTGCATTTTACCGCATTCGCTTAGCCATATGGAGTCGGGTGAGACTCGAGACATGGGTTTGGGTACAGGTGATATTCGAAAGTAGGTTCATGAATCGTTGAATGTGATTATTTGTCATAACATGTGCACTTAGGTGGGGAATAACCTGCAGGGAAATTATCACTACTGGGCTTTGCCTACCCCGCGAGGGATCACCATTTCAGGCTGTGGAGGTAGTGTGAGTGACTCCGCGCCACTAGAGGCCGTGTTTTGTAAATAGAAACTGGACAGGGTCGTATTATTTTGTATAAAGATGTGGCTTAAAAATTGTAAACTTTTTGATATATGTTTGGTAAAGAGTAAATTTATTAACTCTAGAACTATTGTATATGGTTAATGTATTTTGTGAGTATTGATGTAGTCATGGCCATTATATTCTCAGACAAGGATTGCAGGGTCATTGTTGATGAGTCAGACATGTTTGTACTTGTAGAGTTTCCTCATAGAGATTTCGCTTCGATGCAGGTGAATGGCGATTTGACTGCACTAATACTTAGTTATCACACCCTATATCACAGGTCGAACAAGGGATACAGTCGATGTGGTCAAATCGTCTCATATATTTATATTGCATTTGTCACCAGTCATCGTTTACTCTTCCATACCACTTATCATGTTGCATCCCCGATACGTTGCTGCAGCGCCGATACCTTACGGGTAGTATACCACGCTAGCTCGGCGGGAGCACCCTGTACTGGCCACCTGCCAAATTCGGATTTGCAGCATACAAAGCATTTGCCTACCTGCACCGCAGCTTGCAGCAGTTGTATCCTCTACCAAGCTCTCGTTACAAGAAGGCGGACATATCAGCGTCTACGGAAGCTTTCTGCGTACGGTTGGCAAAGATACTGCTTATTTGCTGTCAACAAACATGGCAGTGTCGCACATTTCGTGCTCGGCTTGTGCCAATCGTCCATCACACCGACTGGTCTGTTATCGCATATGCTTACTATACTACATGACTACAGTTTATTCTGTGTCATGCATAGGCAAATGGGATATGCATCATATAAAGGTATCGATGAGCATAGCACTGCACAGCTATTCGCGACCACGCTTAGCCCCGTCATAATCAGTCTATTGTGTTGCACTGAAACATGCACGCTACATGCCAAATAATACGCTTTGTCAACAAGCCATCAGCGGGTTCGGTCATTGTCGTCTTCATACGAGTACTGATGGTACACATTTATGCGGAAGGCAAAGTGCTACGATTGCTATAGGTGACATCACAGTTTCACGTTATTTGTTATTACTGGGTAGTTGCACTACAGTTGGGATGGTCTCGGTATGTATCGTAAATATAACTCATTCCGACATGAATTTGTGTTATATCTTTATAGATATCCAGAAATATGGTAGCAATAATGATCCTCATCTCGCCGCCCAACCAAGATGGGGATCGGCTATTGCTACCATGATACCTGGATGTCTGTAAGATATAACACAAATTCCTGTCCGTTGAGTTACTATATTTCTGATACATGCCAAGAACCATCCCCAACTATCAGTATAATTGCCTTCTGTAATAGCAAATGACAATGGAAACAACTGATTATTTCTGTCACACCCTATAGCAATCATAACTTCGCTTTATACTTCCCATATAAATGTGTACCATCAATACTCATTATGGGACTACAATGTTCGAACCCTTCAATTGATGTCTTGAATGACCAAAACACATATCTCATTGTTTGGCATATTAATGTCACATGTTTTCCAAATTACACATATCAGATTTGACTGTTTATGGCTAGAACAAACGTGGCAGCTCCGTATATGACTGAGAGAAGTCACCAATAATTGTCTAATTGCTTTATGCTTTCCATCCAACGCCAGATGATATTCATATCCCCATTTCTCTATCACGTTTGCTTGAATAAGTACTAGAAGTCACGGAATTGTGCCCAATTATCGCCTTTATATACTAAAGAACTAAGTTCGAGGGTCCAGCTTGATGATGGACCCAGTTCAAGCAAGGATTACTACAAGTATGCGTCTCGTATATTTGTTGACAACAAATAAGCAAGTATCTTTCTAACGACACAGGCTTCCCATGGACACCGACATTCTTCCGTTTTCTTACATCTTAAAACTAGCAATTTTTTAGAGGACGAACAAACGACAAAACTTTGGTGTGGTTTTAATTGAGTAAATTCAGAGCTCTTGTAAATCAGATTTCGAATTAAAAATTTGGCCAATTACAAATTCTCCACTCGAATAACCGGTAGTATGCTACACCCATGGAGTCCAACAACTTGCAACAACATTATCCAGGTTTTCAACATGTTCAAATTGAGGTGTGGGAGGTAAGTGATACTGAACAGGGGATGACTCATCTAATGTCTCATCATCTGGTTGATTTGATACATCACAACATGGTGCTTGTGCAGAGACATATATCCCTTGTTCATTCTGTGATGCCCCAAAACCGGGGTGTCCGTTGACAACCCATAACCAGTGTATTTGATTTACATGTTTTCCGTGAACCTGACACCACCTTCATGAAAATCGGCGCAGTCTCCTCAGATGGGGGAGCTCCACCAAGGTACAAAGATGTCCCAACAATCAACACGACTAATGTGGTCCATACCTATCACAGATTTGCACAAGGGCGCCATCTTGTAAGCAATTTTAAGGACCCTTGCCTAAAGATAAAATTTCAGCATTTGGTATGCAGAGCAATTTTAAGAAGTACGTAACACAACTAATAAGCAATGACTACAATTTGGAGAATGAATTCTGAAACAACACAATGGCTAGAGGCAATCCCTTTCCATTTATGGCCTCTTTCGCACGACGGAGGTCGAAGATATGGGATAATGACAACCAACATTTCTGAGGTATTTAATAGTGTCCTTAAAGGAGCTCGTAGCCTACCAGTAACTGCATTAGTACAGTTGACCTTCTTCTGTCTCAACAGTTACTTTGTTGCAAGAAGGGAACTAGGTGCTAATAGATTGGCATCTGCTGCAACTCAATTCGTATGTTGATGCTCGTATTCAGGTCGTGGTTTTTGCAAGTGTGTTCGATGGAAATTGTGCTTTACGATCATGTAAAGGGCATATTTCATGTCAAGTCAAGAAGGGGTCGAACTCATCTCCTCAACTTACAGGAAAAAAAATGCACATGTGGAAAGACACTGATATATGGATTTCAATGTAGCCATATCATAGCAAAGATGTCACAAGATCGATGTGTTGATTTCGCTTTCGTTATTACTACACTACTCGTTATTTACCTATGATATTAAGCCTTCCATCCAGTCATTCAATGAAGATGAGTGGCCTCTTCTTGTATGATGGTCCTAATCGAAGTGGACGCCCCAAATCAACCCGGTTGTAGATAATGAAATGGACGTTAGGAGGGGAAAACATCTATCACATGTGGTTGTACAAACAACTAGGTCACAACGAGGTCTTGTAAGAATAGAAATCAAGTTTAGTAGATGCATGTGCACAATTAACTAGCTGTCTTAATATCTTTTTGATTTGATCTTTATGCGCCAACACCATGCTCAGCTCAAAGTCAAGAATAGGTATGTTTTTCAGTCCTTATGGGACCTTAATTTCACTCTTCTTGCTTTGCGATTTATTTGTCAAATGGTATGATAATGATGATTCAAATGGTGTTCAATTTCAGGGAAGTTCCATTCCTTCCACCCAGTCACAATTAGGCTAATTACTCACCAAGGCCCCTTCTTGGTCCACACACTACCGCAAAGGTATGTTTTGCTTTCTCTTTTCTTTTTTTTTTGTCCTTTTATGGTTAAGAGGTTGTGATATGGTGATTTTGTGTTTTTCGTGTCCTTGCCGTGTGTAGCTCGCTTTTTCGAGACTGTAGATGCGTATGTGTTATTGAGAAGGAGAGAAATTACCAAAAGGGTTGGTTGGGGGTGCTCCTTTTTTTTTTTTATCAATACCAAAATTTATCATCAAATTTAACTCAAATAGGAGGATACTTATGCGCTCTGATAAAATGAATGTGGAACTTTCATCTGATAATTTTACTCTCATAGTTGAGGTATATTTTGCATATAATTATGATTTTCATCATGCCCTTCTCAAGTAGTTGCATTTCCACATTTTCTTGTGCAATTATAGCTTGAGTTTTCTGAATTTTGCAGGATGTACTAATTAAAAGTAGTGACTTGGATAAGATTCGACCGAATGCAATTACATCGAGGAGCCTGCATTTTAGCTATCTTTGCACATTGTAGTTATTATTTCATAGGCTGAGTTTTGGTGAAATTTTATACTATGTATGTGTAATAATCTCATGTGTGATAAATGTTAGGGAAAATTCTCTTTTGTGACTTGAATTTTTGGCACAATAGTGGATTTGAATTTCAGTATAGGGTTGCAGACATCGTCGTCTACTATTCGTTGATTTTCATTTTTTCACTATTTATTTTTGAAGAGTAACTACTGTCTTCTTATTCCTTACATTATTATGCTTAACAACCTATTTTCTTTCTGCTTCAACTTGAATATTAATTCAACCAAATAATATGGTCGATGGTATTCTTTTCGTTTGGTTCCATGATCGAAGCACTGAACATAGAAGCATTGTGGCTTTCTCAAGATTATCTATGAATTTGCGGCTTGACATGTATACAGATGTCACCTATGTTCCATTTACGCTACCACAAACTGTAATGGCATGATCATTGGAATACTTATCTCCATCATTAAAATCAATTACTTCATATCTGATAGGAAAAAGAAAACCCCCTTTAAAGCTCATATTTAAATTCATAAGCATAATGTCTTAAGAGATTTCTTGTAGTTCTATCTTTCCTCTTTATTTCCATGTTTAATCTATACCGTAGTTATTACATTTTTCTTCCTACAATGCATGTCATTGACAAGGAACAATTAGTAGATTCACAAGAACTACTCATCAACTACTTCCGTATGCATACCCAGACCGCTGTTTCTGCATCACTAAATTGAAATGACAAGTAAGAAAATACAAAATAAGCAAGTGAGAGTGAAGAATGGATAAGTGTCAGTTGAAAATAAAAAGTTAGAGCTGTTATTTTTTCTTGTACTCCATTCAATCGCCGATGACATATTGTGGGTTTTTTGAAGGAAGTGATATTTTTTTTTTTTTTTAGTTTAAATTGCATAGTTAGTGTGTAATCCAATTTGCTCTACATCTACATTTATCGTTATAAAGATCAATTGTTATAATTCTTTCGATTCTTTATTCTCGTTTGTCATGAAAGGAAACAAGAAGAGTTTGATTGTTTTGTGACATTTACTTTTTGGAAAGAAATATGGTGTAAAATTGCACAATGTTCAGTTTTAAATTTAGAAAATAAAAATAGATTCAAAATTAATCAATTAATTCTATTAATCTTTATTATAAGAATCTTAATGATGGCGAAATTGTATTTGTTTAGCATCTTTCTCTTTTGGTGAGACTAAACCCTAAATGAAAATGGGCTAGTAACAAAAAAAATCAACAAAATAAAAATTAACTGGGCTAATGTGAATTTCAACAAGCTATCAAAGGAAAATCTAACATAAATGGTCTCCATTTTGTCATTAGAATGAACTTGGTCAGAGGAAGAAACAATTGACCTCATTCCTGTAGCATCGTTGTTCACAATTGCCCAACCACACTTGAGACTTGAGAGGTCACAAAGCTAATGTAATACATAGAAACAAGTTCATGTTTTTGACACACCCAACTTTGACTCTCTTTTTCCATTGCAAAGGGGACCTTCTTCTTTGAAATAGTTTTCTCAAAAGCGTAAAAGATAAAAACAATTAAAGTAACAATGTACATCACTTATCCAGCCACAAACTTTATGCTTGATTAACTAACCATTTGTGTCATCACTTATACAAGTAACATTACAAACTAAATGATTGCCATGTTTCGAAAGTGTTTAAAGAAACCAATAGCTGTTTAAAATACATTAAGGCACATCACAAATGCATCCATAGACCAATTAATAATTAAATGAGGGATTGAAAATTCTTAATTCTCCAACCAAATTTTCCAGCAATGCCAACTCATGTTCCTTTGAGGAATCACATTTCTATCAGATTGCTGAATCACAAAGATATTACAATTACTATTCACACTCCATTCTCCTAGAAGGTAGTTTATAAGAAAGGGAATATAACTACTAAAGATTTAACAATATGAAGAAAGCTATCGTCATTGCATCTCATGCATAATCTTCTCTATAAACATTATATATACCAAATCATGCATATACCAAATCATGCATACTAACACATTTAAATATATTAAAACATTTTATACAAATATCTAATATATAAAGAAATACATGTATCAATGAGTCCCATAGGATGGCGCCTTTATATTTCTCATAAGACGACGCCTAGAATAAACAGCTTGTTGGGCAATAGGTCCCGTGGAGTCTCGAGATGGAGTCAAGGAGCTTTAGAGACTGATGGAGCTAAGTGGAGCCGATGGAGCGAGGAGCCAATGGATGAAGTAGCGATGTACATGCGAGTGAGGTCACCTAGGCCGGGTCTTTACCCCGACTTTAGTGAAAAGGTCAAGGATGGTGTCACGATGGAGGCAAGGTGTATGGGATAAAGGGTGTGACGACAATGTGATATCTATCAAGCAGACACTATTTCTAGCTGGGACACTGAGGCGGTGCATGACAAGTGTGTGGGGGCATGGTGATGTGTAAGTGTGTGGGGTATGAAGGAAGATGTCAATGTGTAGTAGCCGCGATACAATGGGGTATGGAAGATGTGTGCGTGTGGGGTATAAACATCTCGGTGAGGGGTATGAGGTATCGGCAGTAAAGTCAGTCGGCGCATCTAGACCACTATCCTGCCTCTCGACCGCTCACCATCTCGACCAGACCGCCATCAACTCTCCATCTCCTCTCCTCTAACTCAAATGGGCCGCGCACGCAGCCGGGAGGATGACACCGGAGGTCTAATCGATGGTCCATGTGATGTCGAAGCCTCCTGAGCTTAGCCGGCGATGCGATGGTCTTCTCTGATCTGGTGTAAAATTGGTCGAGCAAGATGATGTATGTCGCACAACACACCAGCGATAGCATAACGAGAGCGACTAGCTATGTCAACCATGGCGAATATCTAAGTGAACCAAAGAAAGAATTATAAATACATAATCTATTGATTAAAATTGGGAAATTTTTTTTAGAAATACATGACTCTAACTTACCAAAACATGAGTAGTACTAGTTGTAGTGATGGAACCCCCATATCATCCCTATGCGCGGTGGTGGGTTGTTAAATCGTCGCGGTAACACATCGATACCACTTCATGTATGGATCAGAATTCCATCAAACCCACCATAGTGAAGTGATGATCCCAATTCCGCATTCCATAATGTTGCGTACAGAGTACGACACGCCCAATCACGCTTTCTGGTGTCACCCAGCACGCATCCACTCTATGTAGTTGTTGCTTGTAAGAGCAAGCCGTATGACTTCATGCCTCTAAACAAGACTCTCGCCGTAGATGATGCCACTCAACACTCGAAACATATGAGCCGTGACATCGTATACAAATATCCCATTAGCTAAGCAAATATCGTGGAAGCCGTCAACCAATCCTCCGATGTATGGTCGCCATAAGACCTACATATTTACCATTGACGCCAAAACTTTTATGTCAACATGAATGAAATTACTATAGAACCATATAATTTTTGCTATATAATTACCTTATCGGCCTGCGGCATCTAAATGACCGACATGTGATAGGCACCTGATGGCCGCGACCATGTCAGCCGTACTTCCACCTACACCCCAACGGAAGAGCTAACTCTGGCTCTACATTTGGCTCTAGCTCGGGCTCAATGCCATGCTCAACTGGTAATCCATCAACTGCACTTTAGCTACGCCGCCATCGACGACATCGCATCGCCATCAGCGTAAGGCACGAGGGAATGGTGGTGCCGATATGCCGCCGACTCCAAAAATCGTGTTAGCCTCCACGGAAGTCTCTCCCAAGACCATAGTCAACATAAAATAAACACAAATTGGGCAAACCTAATGATGTGTTTTTATATGAATGTATGTATCATAAAAATCTATATATTCTGATGTTGTAATACAACCGCTAATACCGCGCGATGGTCCAAGTTGTCTCAAAGATAACCTTTGATATGTATGTGCAGTACCGCACCACCCCAACTATAAGTCAATGTTTGTGGCCAAATCTCATAGTAGTGAGAAAGCACGTATTTAGTCATGGACCCTTCGTCCGCAACAAGAAGGGGATCCCATCAAAGACCAAGATGAACCCATCGCACTCGCTCTAAATCGACCTCACAGCATCAGTAATAAGATAATCCCATATAACCACCGGATGGAGATAGTAGATCCTTCGAGAGTATCACAGTGGCGGAGCACTGAAAGTACTCACCGATAATCAAGTAAATCGAAAGATGCCCTGACGGCGGTCTGGCTGATATAAATGCTGCGATGATAGCACATCTCAGAACGCGGATTGCCATTCACTGACATGAAATGTGTGTTCGCTGCCATTCTCGACGATATGAGTTACAAGTGGCCACACCAGATGGGTTTAAGCGGAGATATATGGAATCTCGCACTTCATCATTATGGATTTAATGGGCGTGGGATTCATCTCCACATAATGTAAGAAGGCTCTCATTCATCACGAGGGTGGAGGGACTTCCTGAACTGTAGTAACAAAAACCAAGTTTATAATTGAATATATACAAATTGGGAGGGTAAACCGAATGTTAATTCACAGATAATAAAAATACATACCTATCAGGTCAACTAAGTGGGACCTGTGTCCGCCTTGTAATACGAGACGCATGGATCCAATGGATCGCGATCATGAAGCCCTCTAAAGGCCATATATATAATCCGATGTCCGAAAGGCACGATAAATACTAGTAAACACATCGAGAGATCAGATCACAATAATTAAAGCAAGTAATAATTACAAACTACAATAAATTAAAGTAGACACATACATGATTGATGTCCTCATTTACTTAAAAGATGTCGATTACACATACATGATTTAATTACACATACAGTATAATTTCATAATCCAAGAAATACACATTCGATAACAAAGTGTTATACAAAGCAACTACATTCATACATTAGATTTACTAAACTTGATTTCTATTCTTATAAGACTACCGATTAGGGTTTTATGGTTTTAGGATTTATGGTTTTAGGTTTGAGCGTTTAAGGTTTGGTATTTAGGTTTTAAGGTTTTAGTATTTTGTATGTAGATGTAAGGGTTTTGGGGGGGTTTAGGGTTTTAAGGTTATAAGGTTTTAATGTCATATGGTTTTAGGGTTTCAAGGTTTTAGGGTATTAGGGGTTTTGGGTTTTAGGGTTTTCGGGTTTTAGTGTTTGTGGTTTAAGGTTTTGTGGTTTTCGTTCTGGTTTCTGGTGGTTTTAGTGTTTTAGGTTTTAGGCAATAGGTCTGTAAAATAGGTTCTAGTGGCTTGGGGGTTTTAGGTTTTAGAGTTTTGGGGTTTTAGGGTTTTAGAGTTTTAGGTTTTAGGTTTTAGGCATCGGGAGTTTGTGGATTTCAGTATCAGTTTTAGGTTTTGCAGGTTCTTGTGGTTTTAGGTTTTGGGATGGTTTCAAGGTTTTAGGATGGTTTTAGGGTTTTGGGGTTTTTGGGTCTTAGGGCATTAGGGTTTTAGGGTTTTGGGGGTTTTGGGTTTTAGAGTTTGTGGTTAAGTATGTTTAGGCATTAGAGTTTAGATTTTACATTAGCCAGGCTCAAAGGTTTGTGGCTCTAGTTTTGCCCTTTGGGGGTCTTAGGGTCTTAGGCATTAGGTTTTGGGTTTTGGGGCTTTAGGATTTTGGGTTTGGGTTTTTTGTGTTTTTGTGAAGTTTTGTGGTTTTAGGTTTCAGGTGGTTTTAGTGTTTTAGGTGGTTTAGTTTTAGGTGGTTTTAGGTGGTTTTAGGTTTTGTGTATTTTGCTGTAGGGCGTTGGGGTTTGGGTTTTAGTGTTTTGGGGTTTTAGATTTTAGTGTTGTTTTAGGGTATTGAGACATATAAACAACTCCATCAAGAGTTAAAAAAGGTGATTGAAGTTCAAATTTCTATGGTTTCTATGGAAGACAAATGATATTTAATGCATACTTAGCTGCTTACGTATGTCAAATAATTGTATTTCAATTCCCATTTTTCTTCCTAGCAGCATCACTGAGACTCTACCAAGGCAGAAACCACCTGTATAGGAAAATGGGAACAACAAAGGCACATAAATAACATGCACAAAATAAGGAGGGTTACACCCACTGATTTCACCATGAACTTCCCCGCAAACCATCACGAATGTAACAAGTGACTCACATCAGGCAGCATCAAGTAAAATATAAACAAACTATGACAAATCAATGAAAATTTTTCCAATTTACATATACCTAAACCCCAAGGCTGAAGGATGAGCAGGTTTATATGGTAAGAAACTAAGAAAATAACCAATGCAATAAATATTTGAGTTAGAATACGTGATGAGAACTAAGTGCCAGTCTCGAGTAAAAATTGCAACATTAGTACATACAAGGAAAGATAACCGCAGAAACCAACAAGCTTCAACCTGTAGGGAAGGGACCCCTAACCTCATAATCGCATTGATGGGAAGATCGGATAATAAGATCCAAGGAAATGAACAAATAATGTTTCACTGAAATTCTACATGAAGTCAACCCCGATATAAAAATTTATCAAACTACTTAAGTATCACCAAATATTTCACTTATCCTAGATAATTCATATTAATAACTTTCAAATTTCTAAGACTAGGCTTTCATTTCAAACATTTCCATGAAATCTCGTATTCTTTACAGATTAAGGGTTTATATCTCGTGCAACAAAACTATCGTGCAATTCCAATTCCAAGATGTAAATACAAACCCCATGACTGGCTGAAATGGAAAGAACCACAAACCCTATAACTCTAAAACATTGAATTGGAAATAAAATATCAAATCATATAAGTTCCAAATATCGACTTGAGGAAGACTAATGGGAACAACCCTAGCCCGATTAGTTCCCTTCCGTAATCGAACTCCGTAAATCACCATAAAACAGAACGACATTACAAAAAACCTAAAATTTATTATTAAGATTTTTCGATTAAACGACTAAATAAGAAAACCAAGAATCGCCAGTAAACGGAAAATGAAGGAAGAAAAAGAATCAAACAAACTCGGAGAGAAACGCTCGCCTTTTCGCAAAACCGCAGAGCAAACCCAATGGATTTGATGCTATTGGGATCGGAAATCAACACGAACTCATTGGTAAATGTGTACACCACCGCTCCAACAAGGCTCTCGTTATGGCCTGAGGAGAAGAGGAGTAGATAATGAAGAAGAGGAGAAGAAGAGCAGAGCTAAGGAGAAGAAAGAAAAGCAACCCTAAGTAATAGAATAATTTGTTTACTGTTAAGCCGTTTCAAGGCAATTTACTTAACCAATTGCCGTTGTTGCCGTCGGCGGCATTTAACTTGACCAATTGCCGCTGTTCCCGTTAGCGGCATTTCAGTTAACCGAAATGTCGTCGTTCCATTTGCCGGCCGCATCAATTTGCCAAGAAACCGAGATGCCGCATCGCGCAACGCTATAATAGTTTGGCCTACAAACTAATTTTTTCTTTTTTTTTCTCAAACGCATTAGTTCCGTACAAAACTCATAAACCCAAGCCAATTGTTGTTCTAATAATTCCTAAAGAGGTGGGGAGGGTTTATGAGAGATCTATGATTTTAATGATGGTACTACTCTTATGGTTGGTGGCTACTTTAGAGTTTGCCTCTGAAATGGAAAGAGACAGAAAGAGAGTTATGGAGAGTTAGAGAAAATATGTAAGCTACATCAGGAAAGGTTCTGACTATAAGAACACAATGATTTAGTCTCGAGGTTTGAAATTAAAATTAGTCAAGCAGGATTGAATTCAAAATAGCTATTAGGAATTGGACTCCATTGTTAAAGGAATTTACACTAAACGCTTTTGAGTTTTCTATAGTCAAAACCAAGGTTTTCTACATAAGCAAACAAAAAAATTGGAGCAAAACCAAATGTGACTGTAATAATCTTAATAAGAGAGAGGAATCACTGATTTTGACAATTGGCTGGCCGATTTCTTGTTCACATGAGACCTCTCCTCTTCTCAAGCCTTGTCCAAGCCCAAAAATTAGTTTTAGTATATAAACCCAAAAAGAAAAAAGTTCTTGTATTTTTTCCATATGGTACAAGATCTTTTTGAAAAAGGCTACCCTTAGACTAACAACTACAACTTAATATACAAAGTGAATTAGATATTAAAAAAACCTGTGAGTGATGAACTTTAGGCCTTTTATTTACGCTTTTGAAATTGTTTTGTTTTGAAAAAGAAATGACAAAGAACACATTTTGTTCCTCGGTTTTAAAACGCAGAAAATCTATAAAAAAAAAAAAAAAAAAAAAAAAAAAAAAAAAAAATAAACACTAACTAGATAACAAAAACGCTTAGAGAATACCAAAATTGTTTTTTCTGCATTTTCAAAAATTGTTCTTTCAATAATGTTAATAGTTTTTCTTTCATGTGTACACCAAATTCACATTGCAACATTGTAACCTATAAGCCTTTATTAACTATCATCATTTCTTTTTACTATTGCTGCATAATATGTATCTTATTCATGATATGACGTCATTGTTTCACATTATACTTCAACACAAAATCAGTTATAAGTATTTCCATTTTTTCTTATAACCATTATCAATAATTTTATGTTAGAGCTGGATTACTCTCAAATCTACGGTAATGACCAGAAAACTTTACAGTGCAATTTGATGAATTTCTTTCATCGTACTGATAACTTATTTATTTGTAATTACTTTTACTTTAAAAATATATTTAATATAATGGATTTTTCTTTTCTTATTTGTGGAATTTTTCTTTTAAGATCTCCATACATAAATTTTTTTTGTCCTTATTTATTTTCTTCTCTGTATTCTTTTTCTCATCACACTTCTTGTTATTGTTATTTTCTTCACTAAGCTAGCCAAATACATCCCTTGTTTTTTAATAATTTATAAATCATCATTTTAGTCAAGAATTAGGAGTTGAACTTGCCATAAGCCTTGTGTGGATCACAAAATATGATTGAATCAATGTGGCACACAGTTCAAATGAAGAAAAACCAATCACCACAAAGTCACTCTCTTTGATAGTTGGCATCCGCATGACTTCAATCTCATTATCACTTTTGCTATTTAATTTCAATCTAGTACACCAATTTTTTTTCCTTTCTTATTTTTCATAATCAATTGTTGAATTAATTAAAGATGATATCAGCAAGGAAAGAAAATAAAAAGGAAATTTTATAAGAAAGAAAAATGACCAAAATATGAAGCATGATATTCATATTAAATTCAAATCCTATAAACTTAAACTTTTATGAAAGTTAATTGTTTAATATAATATCAAAGCTTAGTTTGATAGAAGTTCATGAGTTCTAGAATGTTTGATCCTCAAATCCTATGTTTAAGCTTTTACGACAGTTAATCGTTTAATATGACATCACAACTTTGTTTGACAAAATAAATGTCATAGGTTCAAGAATATTTGATTCCCAAAGTCTACAAACTTAAGTTTTTAGGAGAATTGGTTAAGTGATTTATATATAGAATAAACTAAGTCTAACAAAAGTTACGGGTTCTATAACATTTTGATCCTCAAATCTACAAGTTTAAACTTTTAAGACAATTGATTAATTTAATATCTAATAGAAGTTCATGGATTCAATAATATTGAGCCCCAACTTATACAAATTTAATTTTAGGAGAGTTGGCATCTTAACTTATTTTCATGCATAGTAATCCTTTATATATTTTAATTCCACGTTAACCCATCGATTGAACATTTCAAAAAAATGTTGAGCATATGAATAAAGTGTCCTGAGTTCAAGTCTCACTTGAGACATTAACTAAATATGTTTAATCAAAGAATAATCCCACGTTTTTCATAATCGTATCTGACATCAAAACATTCAAGCATCTGCCTAATTATCTAATCAATGGAAGGAGAAACCAATCTGAACACGTCAGATTCTCCACGTTCTAATTCCTCAAGAAATCTTTATGGCTAACATACATTCATCTCATATCCATGTCTACTTCACCCAGCACTATAAATTAATAACCCTCTCTCCTTCTACTGTAATTTACTCTGCATTCAGATTTCAGAACCACCCACTTCTGTAACATCCTTTCAAAATGACATCCCTCATGATGAACCTCTCACTGACTGTCCTTCTCGCCGGAATCCTGGCCGGAGCACTGCTCGGTGGGGTGGGTCAGAACCGTGGCCGCGCCGCCGGCCTTGCTGCAGCAGATGGGGTACGGCGCACCAAGACGCCTACTGCGGCGCTGCTGGCTGCCAAGAGGGTCCCTGCTATGCGCCACCAACTCCCAACAACGTCGGCTGCAGATATCGTGACGGATGATTTTTTCAATGGATAATCAATCGCTGCACCCAGTCAGAAGGAAGAATTTCTACACCAGAGCGAGGTTTCTGACGGCGGTCGATCTGCTCTCAGTTCGGGAGGATCTACCTGGGAGGAGGATTCTACGCGTGAGATCGCTGCTTTCTTTGCCCATGTCACCCACGAGACTGGACGTAAGATTTTATCCCCTTTTTTAACTTTTGTTGAAAGAAAAACAAGAAGAAATAAAAGACAAACACCACACAAATTTATATGTATACCAAATTTAAGAATGCCCATACCTTGGTAGAATCCTTGAGGTAAAGGGTGTAAACAGTCAGCAAGATAATCAAGTTAAGCTTCAACTTAAGTAGTTTGTAAAGTCGAGTTTCAGTATTACAATACACAACTCAAGCTACTCACGAGTTTAATCGAGCTTTAACGATTTTATTAATGAGTCGAACTTGAGTTGAGTCAATTGCGAGTATAATTATTTGTTAATGTTTTAATTGATTCGAATTTTGTCGAAGAATTGAAAGATTCTAACTATTTTAGAAAGCTTCATTAAAACAACAAAAAACTTGATCGAAGCCTGAGTCTGTTTCAAATTTGTTAATCCAATCGAGCTTAAACTTTTAGCTCTATATTGACCTCGACTCGAATACATCCTCACTTCCTTAAGTGCAGAGTCTCACCAACCCAACAGATCAATGGGCTACAAAATTGCTTATTGGCCTAGTCCCTGCAACATCATACAATATCATGAGACCTTGAAGTTAAATGTCGGATAAACCTCAATGACCCTAAGAAGAGTCAAACCATTGATTATTGGGTAATCCTCATCACAGCCTCATTGAACAAACACACAAATTTATAAGTATACCATATTTAAGTAGGTTCATACCATGTGCTCTACACCCTTTACCCATGAGGTAGATGGCCATAAGATTAGGCTTTATTGGCTCAGTCCCTTACATAGCTGTACACATCCCAAAAAAAATCCATATTATTGTAAGGTGAAATAGTCAAGTCAAACAAAATTAGCATCGCCCAACTATAACAACCTTCTCCGATTCAAACAACTTGTAATTGGCAAAAAACAAACGATAGATGAGGTTACATAAATGAGGATCAATGGAGCATCAAATCCATCATCGATAGAACCAACACTCAGTATCCATGCGGTGTCTGGTATGCCGCTTGTGGATTTGCGGACCGATTCAACTATCATAACTTCAACTACGGCCCGGGCCGGCAGCTTGTGGTTCAACGGCTTGAGTCAGCCGAACTGGCGGCGACCCGAATGCGTCGCTCAAGATGACAGAGCACCAGAACTTCTCATTCCAAATTCGGGTTATGGAGCCAAGGGCCTTGGAGCAACTATTCAGCCATCACCATGTAATTTGAACGTGACGGGGGAAATCCACCCACCGTACAAGCCCGGAAAGTGCCAGATACTTACACATAGATTATTCAGGACCATGCTCCAGTCCCACCTGGGAATAATCTCACAAGTTGTAAAGATAATATATATATGTATCGAATCCCATCTATGGATGTTCAGATACTTAAAGCTGGCCTGCTTCACAAAGAACAAAGGCCACAGCCCTGCATTATATTTGTAGCTTGTCCGAAATATATATATATATATATATATATATATATATATATATATATATATATATAACCTAAGACTTTTGTTGAAAACAAGAGTATCTCAAATAGTCAAACATTAAAATTTAGATATACTTATGTTTTTGTTTATTTCTATTCATTTTATATTATATTATTGTAGTAGTCTGTTCTTAGATTCAAACCATCTCCTTTAAACTCATCTCACATCTTTACCATTTGAGTCATGCCTCGATGGCATGTGTTAATACGAGGTAAGGAAAAAAAAAGAAAAGAAAAATCAAACATACAATATCCGTAGAAAGTGCATTTTGAGAGAAATTTTCTTTACAATGCACTAGCAATAAGACACGGCATGGTTGGACAAAAGTACTTCCCATTCTTCCTCATACTACCTCAAGCTAGGTTTTATTTTTTCAAATCCAACCCATTCCGTTTGGGTTTCTTTGCTATCCAACCCTTCTCATTTCAGCTGGCATTTTTATTAATATTAATAAATAAATTAAATTTGTCCTTTCTTAATACCTTTAAAATTTTACCAATTTTGAAAATCACACGAAAAAACAAGACATGCTGGGAGAAAGGAGTGGTACAAAGTTTGCTGCATTTTGGTTCTAAATCTCTAACATGTGGTGTTATTGTTAAGAGACCTAAGGATAATTTTTCACCCTGAAAATGCATTTGTACGTATATTTATGATTATTGATATCTACGCTATTTTTTAACTTTTTATTTATAATCGTAGGTGTCTTCACCAACTCTTCACTATTACTACTAATCATTGGGCCCCAGTTAAACCAACGAGTAAACTTTAGTAGCCTGTAAAGAACTTTAATTAGTGCTAAAAGCTGGTTCCAAATTAGTTTCTTCTTTATCACAATGATACAAAAAGTTTAGTACTCCTTATATTTTTTTTATCCTACTTTTTATACCATTTCTCTTACATTTGTCAATCTTTCATTCAATGTATGAATATGAATGAAGACATAGTTGTGTGTACCCATTGCTGGCATAACGCCTATCATGAATCTTCGCACTATTGTTAACTTATCTTTTATGATCCTAACGCGTCAGATTCATGTTTTCCCCGAGTTCTCATTTGTCGACTCGTAAGTATCTTGATTGTATGAAGTCCTGTATGGACCCTGGAGTCCGATATCATTTTGGATTTTGTTGGGTATATGCTTCATTCTTCATTGATGATAGGAAACAAAATTAAAGTAAGATCAATTAGGAAACAACCCTAAAGTTGGATCAATTAAGCTATCCCGAAGGTTACAAGTACTTTAACTTACCAAATTATTCCTCACATCTAACGGAAGCGCAAGAATTAACCCAAATATATACAAAGTGGGGTTCACACATAAAAGGTCAGAAGGAGTGTTATCGGCCTCTACATGGAACATGATCGTTAAATAGTTTCAAGTTCGAGGGACTTTTTACCCATTACATTCTCTACATAATGTTACATCCAATCAATTTTTCACTTAAAAATTAATTAATATTAATATTTAGTTTTATTATTCAGCACATGTTTATGTTCTATAACAGTTGGCCCTTCCAAGTGATCACTACTAGAATCATGGTCCACTACTACGTGTCATGGTGTCCTCTAAACCTATGCAAAGGCTCTAACTGTTACCATTAGGGGTGGGGTGGACAAAAAAAAATCCAAATAAATCAAAATTATCGAAAAATCCGAACTGAAAAATAGATTAATATCAGTTTGATTTTAGTCTATACCTTAACATAATTCCCCCTACTATTCAGCACATGTTTTCTGTTCTATACCTTTTAGCCTTTTCAAGCACACATTTGGTATTACTTACACCATGGTCCACATTAGTTGCTGTCTTCTCCCAAAACCAGCGACGGAGCCCCTAACTATTATGATTTACACATGCATATACGATCAACCCTCTTAATGTGTACGTGACTTCTCAATTATTTAATTTTTTGCACTAAAAAATGTAATGAAACATGTTTATCTTTTAATCTAAAATGATTTAAATCTACTTATAAATACATTAAATGAATAAGATGTTTTCCAAAAAATTTTTAAACGTTATCCATATCTAACTCCAGCTTATTAGCTCAACGTTTATATGCAATACGTAAAATGATGTTCGAGTCTTCAACTTGAATGAGGTTACTACACATTGTATTATATATTAGTGAAATTAATTTTTCTAGGAACAATAAGTTTTGACCATTAATTCATACTGAGCTACAAACAATAAGTTTAAGGCCAAAATTGTAGGAATAAGCCCAAGTGTAATAGTTCAAAGACAAAAGACTGAATCCAAACCCATCCCTATGGGCCGGGCCACATTAAACTGCTCATTGGGGCCGTTTAGTGAACTAAAATAATGATCTACCCAAAATTACATCCCTACTCCAGCCTCCATGATGTATAGAATTTATTTATTTATTGAGATTTATGACTTCTAGATTATTAAAATAAAAATAAAATATGAAAACGTGATTCCCTTCCAAATAAAACATTGACATTGAACCACATGCCTTTCAAGATCGCTTGAATTTTAAGGTTTGAAAGTGATTTTATTTTAGGTTTTTATGACAATGCCCAATATTTATTCTTCTTTTTTGTAAAATAATGAAAATGAATAAAACCCAAGCTAATTGTTGTTTTAATAATCTAATTATTACTTTTTTTCCATTTTTCTGTTTTCAATAACTAGAGTGTTAAAACGCTCTTGCAGCCTCAGATAAAGAGATGAGGAGGATTTATGGGTGATCTAAAATTTAAATGATGGTACTATTGTCGTGATATGTGGCTACTTTAGAGTTTGTCTGTGGAACAAGAAGAGAGAAAGAGAGTTATGGAGAGTTAGAAAAAATATGTATTTTTATCAGGAGAGGTCTCACTTGTGGAACAGACAATTTAGCTGAGTTTGAATCAAAATTAGTTGTTATGACTGAATACAAAATAGCTATTAGGAAATTGGAATTTTGCTGTTGAAGAGGAATGTACAATCTAATGTGCGACTGCGATAATCACGCACAGAGGGGGCTGAGAATCCATCAATTGCATCAAACTGCTCTTCCGGCTTATTTCTTGTAGGCGCGAGAACTTCCTTCTTCTCAAGCCTTATACAAGCCCAAAGATGAGCTTTAGTATATAAACCCAAAAAACAAAAAAAAAATCTTATATTTTTTTTATGTGGGACAAGATATTTTTTAAAGAGGCTACCCTTGACTAATAACTACAATTTAATATACAAAGTGAATTAGATGTTAAAAAAAAAAAAAAAAACTAGAGTATTAAACTTTAGGGCCTTTTTGTTTATAGTTTTAAATTGTTTTTGGTTATGAAAAATAAGGAAATGACAAAGAACACATTTGTTTCTTATTTAAAAAAAAACACACACACAAAATATAAAATACTAAATTTAGGCGAGGGGCATCAGCCAACAACATCAAAACTCAAGCTGTATTTTCAAAAACTGTTCTTTCAATAGTGTTAATATTTTTTCTTTCATGTATAATAATTAAAATTCATTGCAACATTGTAACCCATAAGCCTTTTTATTAACTTTCATCATTTCTTTTACCATCGTTGCATAATATACCTTATTCATGATATGATTATTGTTTCTTACATGATACCTCAAAAAACTGGGTTGAGAAGTATTTCCATTTTTTCTTATAACTTATTGTATATCAATAATTTTCTTCACCGAGCATGACACATCCCTATATTTTTTTAATAATTTATAATCATCATTTTTAGTCAAGAATTAGAGTTGAACTTTATTTTCATAAGTTTTGTGTGGATCACAAATATGATTAAATCAATGTCACACAATTCAAATGAAGAGAAAAACCACCTACCCCACAAAGTCACCTCTTTGATGGTTGGCATCGCATGACTTCAATCTGATTATCAGTTTTTCTATTTAATTTCAATTCATAATATCATTTTCTTTTAGTTTCATAATCAATTGTTGAATTAATTAAAGATGATTTCAGCAAAGAAAGAAAATAAAAAGGAAATTTGATAAGAAAGAAAAATTACCAAAATGTAAAGCATGATATTAAGATAAAACTCAAATCCTATAAACTTAAACTTTTATGAAAGTTGATTGTTTAATATGATATCAGAGCTTGGTTTGACAGAAAATCATGAGTTCGAAAATGTTTGATCCCCAAATCCTAGATGTTTAAGCTTTTAGGAGAGTTATTCGTTTAATATGATATCAGAGCTTGGTTTAAAAATTAAAGGTCAAAGGTTCGGGAATATTTTATTCCCAAAGTCTACAAACTTAAGCTTTTAGGAGAGATGATTGTTTAATATGGTATCAAAGCTTAGTCTAACAAAATGTCATAGGTTCTAAAATATTTGATCCCCAAATCCTACAAGCTTAAGCTTTTAGGACAATTGGTTGTTTAATATGGTATCAAAACTTGGTCTAATAGAAGTTCATGGATTCGAAAATATTTTATCCTCAAATCCTACAAGTTTGGGTTCGCCTATGTCACCCATGAGATTGACGTAAGATTTTAGTCCATTTTTTTCTTTTGTTGAAAGAAAAACAACAAGAAATAAAAGACAAACATACAAACACCACATAAATTTATATGTATATAAAATTTAAGCAAACACATACCTCGGGCCAAAGGTGTAAACGAGACAAGCCACTCATGAGATATTTGAGCTTGACTCGTATAATACTCGAATTCGTCTTCAAGTTGATCAAGTCAAGCTCCAACTCGAATAGCTTGTCGAGTCGAGTTCAAGTATCACAATACCCGACTTGAGCTGCTCATGAGCTTAATCGAGCTTTAAAGATTTTATTAATGAGTCGAACTTGAGTTGAGTCGATTGCAAGTATAATTATTTGCTAATTTTTTAATTGATCCGAACTTTGTCGAGTTGAGTTTGAGTATCTCAACTATTTTTCGAGTCGAGTTTCGAAAATAAAAATAAAAATTAAAAACCTTAATCGAGTTCGAGTCTGAGTTTCAAATTTTTTAATCTAGTCGAGCTCAACTTTGGCTTTCGAGACAACTGACTCGAGTACATCCCTTATCTCAGAAGCAGAGTCTCACCAACCCAAGAAGATCAAATGGCTACAAAATCGAGCCTATCGGGTTTAGTCCCGGTAAATATCACACAATCCCGTGAGACCTTAAAGCGTCATTGATAAACTCATTACTCCTAAGCGAGACTGGCCAAGCCGATCATTGATAATCCCCACCCACGTCCCCATTGAACAAACACACAAATTTATAAGTATACCAAATTTAAACAGTCCATACCATGCTAGAGTGTTGCACCCCTTAACCAAATGAGGTGTAAAAGATCAGCCCTGGTTTGGCCCAGTCCTCTTACTTAGTAGCTAGTACCATATCCCCGCAAAAAAATGAGATAATATCAGGTATGGTAAAACTTTTGAGTCAAGTCGATAGAATTAGCATAGCCCAACCTAATAACCTTTTCCGATTCAAACAACTTAGACTGATAAAGAAAAATTGCACGTGCATATTTGTGCTACATAAATTAGATCAATGGAGCATCAAGGGACTACTAAGGATATAACCAACACCTAGTATCCATGTGTGGTCGAAGGCTTACCATTGGATGAAGACCGATCTGGGGCCATATCATGGAACTTCAATCCACGCTACGCCGAGAGGCTTTCATAGGTCTCACGACTTCGGAACTCAATTCCAAACCGTGGTAAAGCACCCAATCGTGTCTTTCAAGACAATATTATGGTATCAGAACTTCAACAATCGACATGAGCCACAAGGGTCGGAGCAACCATTATAGCCGAATAATGGTGCACTTGAATGTCACGGGGAAATACACTACATAAGCCTGAGCTGGATACTTCACCTGATTATTATTCATCACTTGTCCCACTTAGGATAATTCTATTGCTAGAATATATATGCAGCCAACAAATATAAGGTAATTAAATTGAGCATTTATTGCAGGATGCCAAATATTGTGTTATTGTACATTGAGCCGTGTATATATATATATATATAAACTAAGACTTTGTTAAAAAGAAGAGTATCTCAATGAAGTATGTAAACTCATCCCACCTCTTATCATCAGAGTAAATTCGTATTATACTAATAAAGACTAGAAAGCATGTAAACTTATCCCACCTCTTATCATTGCAGTAGTCCCAGACATACACATTGTATCTCTAACTTATCTCATCGAATTCATCCATGTCTTACCATTTGAATCGCCTCAATGACATGGTATAAGATTGGTTATGAGGAAAAAGAAATAAACATGCAATATATATAGAAAGTGCATTTTAGGAGAAAATTTTCTTTAAATGCACTAGCAATAAGACACGTGTCATCTTCTATCACTGTCCGAATATGTCAGAGTGGAGGAGCACAGCACACTATCCATTATCAAGCAACACATAGTCAAGGAGAGATTTTCAGGCCATTATGTCAACTTTGTCTTCTTATGATCCCAACGTTAGGATTTGCATATTCTCCTGATTTCCCATCTATCAACTCAAGGAGGTATCTCGATTGTAGTATGAAGTCCTAAATGAACTTTATGAGTCCGAGATCCATCTTTGACTTATTTTAGGTATATAAGCCCATTCTAGTGACTATTAAGAAACAAACCTAAAGTCGAATCAATTGAGCTATTCTAAAGGGTTATGTTATCTTTTGAACTTACCAAATTATTCCTCGCACCAACGAGCTATGAATTATAGATGATTCCCAATCATAGTTCACTACTAGGTGTCATGGTCCCCGTCCTAAAACCATGACGGAGGCCCTAACGGTTATGATTTACATATGCATATAAGATCAACCCTCTTAATGTGTACATGACTTCTAAATTATTTAATTTTTTAAATAAAATGTAATAAAACATTGTTTCTCTTAATCTATAGTAAATGATTTAATTCATTTAATATAAATACATTAAATGAATTTAAGATGTTTTTCCAAAAAAATTGATAAATGTTGTCCACATGACTAACTCAGCTGGTTAGAGCATTTAATGTTTAAATGCAGGACATGGGGAGGGGAAGGGTTTGAATCTCAGTGAAGATAATTTACTACATTATATTAGAAATTAATGATTTCTAGGAACATTCAAACAATAAGTTTGTGACGCCCTAAATCCCGAGGGTCCCGTTGACCACCGTCAACCCGCGGAAAATCTGTGTTTCATGTCATGAGACCCATACATGGGTAAAATGACCACCGGGGCCCATATAATATTTCACTAAAAATTCTTAGATCTAACCCATATTGATATGGTGAGATAAAGAAAGACACACTTAGCAAGACAGATTTTAACAAACCCATGGTCAATCACACATCCACATCCGTTCTTCCAAGGCGCCTGTGCTCTGCAGTTACAACCACTTACACTTTATAATTCTTTTCAAATAATGTTCCTCGACAAGGTGAGCAAAATGCCCAAGAGTGATAATTTCCACATGGATTACTCCCCACCTATAGCATGTAATGGCAACTAAACACATCTGCCAAATGCATGATCCTACTTGAATGTCTACATGCCCAATCCCATGTCTCAAATTCCTCACTGACTCCTCACACACATGCCTGTTACGATGAAAACACCGTTTAAACAAAAAAGTTTTGTTCTCGAAACATACTACCGAGTTTCTCGCAAAATCTGATGACAACCCTCCGAGAAAATTGTTTACCAATCCTCCTCGAAAATGAGGCGAATTTGTTGGATAACTCTCAGAAGCGATTCATGGGCCCTCAGACGTGGTGTTGGATAATTTTAACAAAGTTATAGAAAAAATCTCTATAGAAATTGCTTCCTTATGGTACCCTTTTTATTTTTCTTTAATTGTCATGCGCTCACACCTTCCATTCTAGGGTGCCCGGTGCACATATGGACCATTATCATCATTCGAACAATTCTTATTGTATATAAATCATGCATATACTAACATAAGATGGCGACTTAATATCATTATTCAATTCCGCTATCAATAACACCAAATTAGCTCCACATGGGCTATTAACAGTTCAACAATTCGTTTAAATCCTTAAGCAACACACTGGTGCACACAAATCAGTGACAGTGAACCCTGGAGGTCTGTGACCTTTGTTCCACTGGCCACCCTGGGATTTTCTCACTAAATTCAATGTTGGGCCGAAACATGCGACCATTCGGCCTCAGGCATCCCTATCCATTCCCATGGCTCTTGGCAAAAGAATAAAGCAAAGTAGGGAGAAGGCCTACACTGGGTTATGAAACTCCACAAAATGAATCTCAGCGTAGTACCTGAGAGTAGATCCTAATTTGCTTCTTGTGACGAGAGCCAGAAGGTCAGCACGGAAATCTAGAGAGAAGTATGACTTTCTCATCTCTCTAAAACTGATTTCCCCTCACTGCACGTTCTATAAATGGAAGAAGTTGTCTTATGTTTTTATTCTTTTCACTTAATTCCCTTTTTGTCCCTTTATTTGACTTTTAGGGGCTTTTTGACACGTAGAGCATCCCAAGCCATTTTAATACATATCCTACCGAAACTAATCGTACAACGTGTGTCACATGGGTACATGTAGTAGGTGACTTTTGTCATATCACATGTCCCTCACAGCGCTGTTACTCGACACTGAAAACTTTTGGGTTTCGAAACGTGAAATTTGGTATCATGATATTGGCGTGGAAATGATTGCGAGATGAAATTCATTGAGTGAAGTCCGTTTCGTCATCGAATCTAGAAAATTTTCGGATTTTGACGAAATTGATTTACCCTTTCAGAAAATTAGAATTTTCTCGAGTTTCTGAGAAGTTTAAAGGTAAAATTCTATGAACAAGCCCAGAATTAATGCGGGCTAAGCTGAGCTAAAATAGAATCAAACCCATCCATATGGGCCAGGCCGAATATTAAATCCACCCCTTAGGCGCTACCCAAAGTAAAACCCACCCAAATTACAACCCTATCGAACCCATGATGTATAGAATTTATTTATTTATTGAGATTTATGACTTCTAGATTATTAAAAGTAAAATAAAAAATAAAAACGTGATTCCCTCCCATATGAAACATTAGCATTGAACCACAGGCCTTTCAAGACCGCTTGAATTTTAGGGTTTGAAAGTGATTTTAGGGTTTTATCACAATGCCCAATATTTATTCCTTTTTTGTAAAAAGAATGGAAATGAAATAAACCTAGAGTTTTGTACGGAACTAATGCATTTGAAAAAAAAAATGAACAAATTAGTTTACAGGCCAAACTATTAACCAAACTGATGCGCAATGTCACTGTCTTAGACAGCGGCAAATTGATTTGCGAAGAAGCCGACAACTGAAACATCGGCAAATTGATTCGCGAAGAAGCCGACAACTGGAACAACGACATTTGGAATGCACGCTAAGAGGCTACTGCGATTGCTCGATTAAATGTCGCCGGCGCCCTGACAATAGCAATTAGTTAAGTAAATTGCCGTCAGCGAAGCGGCTGATAGTGGGCTTATAGTTCTTTCTTTTCTTCTCCGCTTCCGCTACGCTCTTTTTCTCCTAACGATGCGCTCTCTCTCGTCCTCCCTCGATCACGCTCTTCGCTACCTCCTCCTCCTTCGTCTATTTCTTAGTTTCATTTCTTGGTTCGCCACATCATACATTTCATCCACATTGATTCTTTGGTATTGTGTTTTCTCTTTTTACATTTCCGGGTGCGCCTCACGGCTTTTAAGCGTTTTATTTTATTTTTTTTCAGGTGTTTCTATGCAATGCTGTCTGAAATTAATGATGTGAGGAGATGATTTGTTTTTATTTCTATTTCTGTGTTCTGAACGTTTCTCCTTTATGAAGATCGGTTATGTTTGTGATGTTTGATTTTGTTTTTGTTTTTTCTATCATTTCGTGTTTACGTGTTCTAGTGTGCTTGATTCCCGGTAGTTAGACTTTTTTCATGAAATAATACAAGCGCTCCTGGTATTTCGTTTCATTAGGGTTCTAATTTTGACTCTTGCCGCCGGATTTGTAACACTTGTTTTGGATGACTTGAATTTTTGAGGCTTTATCGATGGTTTTTTAATATTTGAGCATGTGCCTGTGTAGAAATTGTACATATATGAGGAGATATTATTTTGATAGCCCATTTTCTGGCTACTTGCTATAATATAAAATTATATTTTTGTCAGTTACTGTGATTTTCAAGGAAAGATGCTAAAACATCCCAACAAATCCTAATCAATTTTCTAGAGATTTAACCCTTTGAAAAGTGATTTTCCAGTTGTATGTGGAAAGATCGTTAGATTATAAATGGTGCAAGACCACTGAAATAGACCCTAAGACCAGAGCCCTAGAGCTGAATCCCTCTAAGGCCACTGGGCCAAGACCAAAGCGAGAGATCTTAAGTACAGGCCCTAAAATGCTGATACTTTAGATGCCATAAGACCAGAATGCTGGATACTATAGACTAGTAAGACCATAAGACCGTAAAGACCATAAGGCCACAAAAGGGCATAAGGCTAAGACCACAAGGCCCTTAAAGACATAAATGCCATGAGGCAGAATGTACAAGGCAGGTGAGCCATAAGGCCCTTAAAGGCATAAGGCCTTGGACCTAAGGCCTAAGGCCTAAGGCCTTAAGACCCTGAGCCTAAGGCCTAAGACCATCAAGGCCATGAAGCGTTTAAAACATAAAACCCTAAAACCCTAAATCCACAAGACCTATAAAAACCTATAGCAAGCCTAAAATCCTAAAACCCTAAATTTGAAATTGAGGACACTTTGAAATGTGTAAGTATTTTTATTTTTTAGAATATGTGGGTTTTCTTTATGATAAAGTTGATGTTTTGATTATAAGGATAATGACCTCTCATATTATTTAATTCATTTGGTACCATTTTGTACAGGTCAATTATGTCTGCTTCAATTATTACCGTGATATGTTATTACAATGGACAATTATTGTGGACTGAAACATATATGAAATATGAGGGGTGAAAAGCTCGTATCGTACCTTTGGATGTACCGATTGAATGCACTTTCAAACAATTGACTGATATAATATACACAAGCACAACCATTGACAAACAAATGTTCAAATTAGTCTCAGTGTAAGTATCCCACGAAAGAGTAAATAGGTTACAATGCCGGGCGCGCGAGAAATGGGTGGGACTCTTTACTGCACTTATAAGGGCGATTGGTGTGTCCAAAGTCTTATAAGCTGTATCAACATATACGTATACAAAATACAAATAAAACTACCCTTTGTGGTAGTGTTTCTGATGTCACATACATACGAGTCCACGAGTCTCGTTTACATATACAAAAACTATACATTTACATTTGCAATCGGAGGCGCGGAGACCTCGGTGATGAACCCCTACTAGTGTGTTGGCCCAGCAAAATGCAGAAGATCACTATCTCCTTCTGTACTTACACGGATTAAAAACCCATGCTAAGCTTTATGCTTAGTGAAGCATATATTATACGCCCTTCACGTTTATAGTAAGCATATAACAATAACAGATATATGAATTTTCATGCATTCATATAATGAACTTATACAATTACTTGTGCTTATAACAGACTTGTGCTTATTCGGATCTCCCATAGGACTCATACTTGTACTTATAGCAACTTTATGCTTGTTCAGATCTCCCATAGGAGTTACATAGCTTATTCTTATTCAGAAGTACCCGTAGGTATTACGGATCAGAACGATATACATTTGTTACTCTTATTTGTCATTCAGGTTGTTATCATATAACTATGGGAATACCTAGACCAGTAATATCAATGATGAATACGACACAATAAGTACAGAAGATCTTGTATAAATACGAAGTGTCGTAGCCTGAAGAAGTCGCGAAACAACGATCTGAAACGATGCGCCGCGTGCGAAGTGTCGTGCTTGGCAGCGAAGTCTTGAAAGCGACATCGGAGCGTGCTGTACACGTAGCGAGTGTATTAGCACTGGCGAAGTGTCGGCTTAGCGGTCGAGCGATGCGCCGCATTAAGCGAGTGCCGTACTTAGCAGTAGGAGTTCCGTGGCGATCGGAGCGTGCCTACCACGTAGCGAGTGTCTTAGCACTAGCAAGAGTGTCGTGTCATTTAATACCTGGTCTTAGGCATTCCTGCACTTATATGTATTCAGAAACTTCCTATCTTATTATAGGGGCATGGGAATTTACCCTGTCAGACTCATGGGGAAGCCGTCTTAGCCTCGGCGGCTGATAGTCTGACACATTTTTCATAATTTCTTTCTTATCTTAACCCCTGTTAATCATTTATTAGAGTTATAACATTCTCGGTATGCGAATTAGAGCTTAACAATGCAAAAATACCAAAAACCGGGGTTGTAGGAACCCGAGTGAATGCTTGGTACCCTTTGTGTTTAATCTTGGTACCAAGCCCAGGTTACGGAGGTGGTACGATGCCACTTGGATGGTACAGTACCATTTGCCTACGCATAAGTGGTACGAGTACCACCTTTGTTTAGTGCCGTATTGAGTTGCGATTCTACCAGAAATGGTAAAATTCGCCCTTTTCGTCCTTTTCTTCCATAAATCTCTTCTATTCCATCCTTCATCAAAACCAACATGGAATCCCTCAATTAACTCCCTGACACTTTTAATGGTGGTTTAAATTTCTTAAGCTGACCCCCAGCCAAAGAATCAAGGATTCATACAAAGTTCACCAAACACAAAAACAATAGAAATAGGAAGGATTCCATATCTATTTGATGATATAAAGCCCAGGGTTTTCAGCTAACTTCCCATAAATCTAGGGTTAGGATGTATTCACAACAAAACCACTAGAAAGGAACAAAACTAATATCTAAAAGAAAACTGCCCGATCCATACCTAAGTAGTTTTTTATACAAATCATACACTAGAATCCATACCTTTGCTTGACTCCTCCTTCTTCACTCTTGCCCCCTTCTTCCTCTTTGCTTCATCTTCTCCTCTTTTATCCCAACCCGTATGAACTCTCTTTTTGAGACAAAAAAAATGAGATATTTTTGGTCTCCCTCCCTTTTTATAGTTAAATTTTCTTTTATTTGCCTTTTAGTCCTCCATCACTCTATTATTTGCAATACAATTATGTTATTTCCACTTTGGCCTCTAATCTTATCAACTTATGACTTTTATGTCCCTTTTTGACAAATTACAATTTTGTCCTTATGTCTTGTAAAATTTTCGGTTTTCTCAATTTCCAGGTTTCGCATTTATATTACGAAAAATTCAATTTATGCCTACAGGAAATACCACTAAACACGTTAAGCTTGACTAGGGTATATTTGAGTGTTAAAATTCTCCCCACAGCCAAAATAAATTTAGTCCTCGAAATTACAGGCTGAAATTTGAGGATCTTTGTACCCTCATTGTAGATTGGTTCCCATGTCGGCTTCTTCCTCTTAGTGATGTTCTTAGAAGCACTTTACGGAGGACTTGCTTGTTTAAGTAATTGTCTTCATTTCACGATCTAGAATAGCTTTAGCTCTTTGCCCGAAAGTGAAATATTCTTGTACTTATATCTTGAATTGGTAGTATGTGGAGTAAGGTCGAGCGATAATACGAGCATAGACACATGGAATACATCCATGTAATTTGGCTAACTCCGGAGAGTGCCAAGCGATACGCCTCTTGGTCGACTCTTTCTAAAATCTCGTAAGGTCCAATGAATCTTGGACTCTGTTTTCCTTTTCTTCATCCCGGGTATCTCTTTTTCCCACTTGGAGATACTTTTAAAAACACTTTGTCGCCGACTTCATACTCTATATCCTTTCTCTTCAAATTAGCATAAGACCTTTGTCTATCACTGGTAGCTCTTAACTTCTGTTGAATAATCTAAACTTTTTCTTTCGTGTCTTTTACTAAATCAAGACCAACAATCTTATGCTCGTCCAACTTTGTCCAACACATAGGAGTTCTACATCTTCTTCCATACAAAGCTTCATACGGGGCCATACGGCGGGTGATAAGCGTTGTTATAGGCAAACTCCATGAGTGGAATATACATCGACTTCCGAAAAATCTAATACACACAGCCGAAGCATATCTTCAATACCTAAATCACTCTTTTCAATTGTCCATCTATTTGGCGGATGGAAACTGATTACTAAATTCAATTTACCGTACCAAGTGACTATAACTCTCACAGAACCTTAGCATGCTTAGGATGGTGTGGACACTATCGATAAGAATCCCATGCGATCGACAATTTCATTCATAAGGTCAGCGGAGCGATCCATGGAGTAGTAAAGTCGGATTGGTAGGAAGTGGGCAGACTTTGTCAATCTGTTCACAATTACCCAAACCGCATCATGTTTCCTTTGGGTGAAGGGAAGCGGGATCTGAGGAAATCCGTAGTAATGTTATCCCTTCCATTGGGGGTGGAGGGATTCAATAAAATGGATGGTACTTGGTGTTCAACCTTTACTTGCTGACACGTCAAACACTTAGACACATACTCAGAAATATCCTTTTTCATCCCTCGCCACCAGTAGTATTGTTCGTATCTATTTATTTATTACTTCGGGTCGTAGTGAAAACAATGTTGTGTCTTTCATATAATATCTTCTTTTTCAAATCCATATCATTCGGTACACATAATCTTCTCTTGTACAACAAACCTCCACTTTCATCTATGGAAAAATCAGTCTTGTCTCTAGTACTGACTAACTGAACTATCTCTTGTAACTTGGCATCATTTTTCTGAGCATTCACTATCATTTGCTTCAAATCCAGTATCACACTCCAATTGGGCCAACAAGGCTCCGCCGGGTGCAAGTCTCGATCATAATCTTTCAAGTCAAAGCTGATGTTTCCTACTCAAGGCATCCGCCACTGCATTTTGCTTTCCGGGTGGTAATCAATTATCTACAGTCATAATCTTTAAACGAATTCCAACATACGTTGCCTTAAGTTCAATTCATACGAGGTTAGCAAATATTTCAGACTCTTATGATCAGTAAAAATTCTACATTTTTCTCCATATAAATAGTGTCGCCAAATTTTCAAAGCGAACACTACAGCTGCTAACTCTAAATAATGAGTGGGATAGTTTTGCTCATACGGTTTCAACTGTCTGGAAGCATAAGCCACCACTTTCCCATCTTGCATCAATACGCATCCCAAACGTCTCGAGCATCCTTTGTACACAGTATAATCCCTACGAAGTAAATTTGAGATCAACACCCGGTGCTTCAACCGTTATTTCTTTTAATCTTTCAAAGGCGGTTGACACATATCATCGCTCAAACTTCACTCCTTTAGGAGTAATCTTGTAAGTGAGGATGCTGGAAAATCCTTGCAAATCTCAGATAATAACACCTTAAGCCCGAAACTTCTCACCTCGGTTACATTTCGAGAGGTTTCAATTCTGGCTGGCAATTTTCATTAGGTCACTCCTAATACCTTAACGAATCTGATATATGGCTAGGAATGACACTTCCTTAAGCCAAAATTCACATTTACTTAACTTTGCAAACAACTTATTCTCTCTCAAAGTTTGCAATACTATCCTCCATGTGTTCATGTTCACGGCCATCTTTAGAATACACGGGATGTCATAAATAAATACCACGACAAATTGGTCGAATAGAGGCGAAAAACCACATTCGCCGAGTCCGCTCATCTGTGGAGCATTGAAATCGACCCAAATATCGTACTAAAAACTCATGAAGTAGCCGCCGCGGGTCCTAAAAGCTGTTTTCGGGATATCAACCTCTTTTACCCGGAGTTGATAATATCCCGATCGCAATTCTATCTTTGAAAAGACACTTTCTCCTTTCAATTGATCAAATAAATCCTTTATTATTGGCAACGGATACTTATTCTTAACTGTTACCTTGTTTATTTGCCAGTAGTCAATGCACATCCGAAGAGTGCCATCTTTCTTCTTAACAAATAAAACCGACGCACCCCAAGGTGAGACACTAGGTCGGATGAAACCCTTATCCAATAGCTCCTGTAGTTGAGTCTTCAACTCTTTCAGTTCAATTGGAGCCATACGGTAAGGTGTCCTCGAAATAGGATTCGTTCCGTGTACAACTTCAATAGAGAGATTCACTTCTCTTTCAGGTGGTACTCAAGTAACTCTTGAGAAACACATCGGGAACTCCACAATCACGAGGAACATTTTCTAAATCTACTAAGCTTTCTTTTTGGAGTCGAGAATCCATGACAGGCTTCCATGACCTTTTCTGAAGCGTCGGGCTTTCATAAGCTGAAATAACTTTCGGTATTCAGTTCGGATCGGATACCACTGAATTATTGCCGATGGGGTCAAGACTTGTTTAGCGAACTATTTTTCTTATCCGCGATCGACTATGGCCCGATGTTTGGATGGCAATCCATTCCCAAGATCCAAATCAAACTCATGAAATGGCCAAACAATTAGATCAACCAAGAATTCCCTATCATGGACCATTAAGGGACAATTCTTATACACACGGTTGACTCTAACTTTTATACTGACTTGTAACAAGCGAGGTCATAAGCTAGCATTTCTGCGAAGGTAATTTATCACTCATTTTGTTCCCGACATATATATGAATGCATTAAAGCCGGATCGATTAAAGCATCTCTGAGTCAATATCAAAGAGAGAGTGAAAAGTGCAGGAATAACCTAATGTGTCAGGATCTTCACTGAGCTCTCATAGCATGAGCTCGTGCTAGAGGGGCGTAATAAGCGGAGACCCGATTCTGAGTCTGACATTACCTCTTCCTTGTGAGCCACTTCGTCCTCTACCCCTACTCTGAGTCTGTGGAGGTACATTTGACCCTCCTCTACCACTTCCTTAAGGATTTCTAGAACTTCCCGATCCTCGCGGATAGTTGGCTATCACATGATCTGTACTCCCACATCGGAAACCAGGTTACTAGATGCGCAAATGCAGATGATATTTGTGGCGGTGCGGGCATACATGTTTTCATCTTGTCCAGGTTGAGGGTTACCTCATTTGGAACTTTGTGTCATAGTAGATTCCTTGTCTCCACCACCCTTGTGGCCGAACCACATCTTGAATCAACTTGTGACTCTCTAAGTCTTTCTGTGAAGAAACCCCCTCTTGAACTTTTTCTCTTTCTTTCTTTCTCGACTCTTCATTTGGACTACCGATTTTATAGCCGCTTGTACCCGGCTGATAAAATTGATAACTTGCCTGTAATGCTTGGTTGTGAGGTACCTTTTGATGAACTCATCGCCCTCCTCAAGCTTGTCTACATCACGAATTTTTCGATGGAAACGGATACGTGGTGCATATTTACTAAGGCGGTTGAATTCTTTCTCATATTGTGCCCCATCATTTTTCCCTTGTCTTAGAGTCGAGAATTTCTTCCATTTGACTCCTTGTAATCATGATGACATACTTCATATTAAACTCTTGTGGCCAAGTAGTCCAGTAGCTGGATGCGGAAGTAGTGGATTTCTCAACCGGCTTCCACGATCATAAAACTGCACCTTGCGGTAATGAAGCGCACATGTGACCTTTTGGTCCACAGGACATCTCGCTTCATCTAGAGCCCTTTCAAGTTTTGAGCCAAAGCTTCGGCTTTGCTCCGAACTCTTCCATGCTTGTACCATGGGAATTCTTCCCTCCATGCTTTTCGTCTTTGAATAATTCGAATTTCGAGGGCCGTGAGTCAATCCCGAGACACCATATCAGAGAGATTTTTATCAATGCTTTAGTTGAAGCATTTTCATTTATCGTTGAATCTGACTGACTAGAAGCAGATTGATCCAAAGGATTGACGCTTTCAGTTGTTTCGTCTACAGTTTCTTAAGGTGGATCCATTCTAGACAATACACAAAACAAAGACATCCACATTAGGCCAACACATTCTATGTAGGTACATCAGTAATCTAAGACTCTTCTAGAAACACCTAAACCTTGGCTCTGATACCAACGTACGCCGGTCACGAGAAGCTGGTGGGACTCTTTACTGCTTTATCGGGGCGTTAGTGTGTCCAAGATCTTATAAGCTGTATCAACATACTTCATTATCTGAAAATACAAATAAAACTACCACCGTAGTGGTGTTTACAGTGTCACATACATACAGTCTTGAGTCCCATTTAAATATACAAAAACTATACATTTACATTTACTAATCAGAGCGAAGAACCTACAGTGAAGAACCCCTACTAGTGTGCTAGCCCGGCCAAAATCACGGAAGATCAGCATCTCCTTCTTACGTACCTACCGCAGTTGAAAACGATTACTAAGCTTGCCCCAAGCAGTGAAGAAACATATGTATTATGTGCATATACACATTTATAGTAAGCATATAGCAATGCGCGGATATAAGAATTTTCATGCATTCATATAATGAACTTATACAATTACTTATGCTTATAACAGACTTATGTTTATTCGGATCTCCCCTAGGACTCATACTTGTACTTATAGCAACTTTATGCTTGTTAGGATCTCGAAGTACGGAGTTCACGAGCTTAGTCTTATTGAAGTACATTAGGTATTCTGGATCATAATGATATACATTTGTTTACTCTTATTTTTCATTCAGGTTGTTATCATATAACTATGGGAATATCTAGACCAGTAATAATAAATGAGTAAGACACAACACAATAAGTACCCAAGATCTTGTCTGATCTTTGAAGTGTCGTAGCCTGAAGAGAATTAATCGAGTAGCGATTAGAATGTGCTTGCCCACATAACGAGTGTTGTAGCACTGGCGGGAGTCTTGAAGCACTTATCAAAGCGTGCGCCCGCCAAACGAAGTGTCGTAACACTGGCGAAGTCGAGAAGCAGCGTCGAGAACTTATGCGCCCATATAATAGAAGTGTCGTAGCCTTGCGCGAGAGTCTTAGAAGAACTTATCATAACGTGCCTGCCCATGTAACAGAAGTGTCGTAGCACTAGCAGGAGTGTCGTGTCATTTAATTCCTGGTCTTAGGCATTCCTACACTTATATGTATTAAGAAACTTCCTATCTTATTATAGAAATTGTAAAATTTGCCCACATCGGTCGCCTAGAAATTGTTATGCAGTACATTTTTTCACTTAATTTATTTCTTATCTTAACCCCTGCTAATCATTTATTAGAGTTCTAATACTCTCGGTATGCGAATTAGAGCTTAACTATGCAAAAATACCAAAAACCGGGGTTGTAGGAACCAATGGTACCGGTACCATTGTGTTTGGTACATGCAGACAGGTTAAGAGAGTGGTATTGGTACCCTTCAGGATAATTGCCCGGTACCATTTTGCCTCTGCATAAGTGAATGCAGGTACCACCCACCATTGTCTGCCGTCTTAGGAGTTGCGATCTGCCCGAAGTAGACGGAATTCACCCTTTTCATTCACTTTTCTTCCATAAATCTCTTCTATTCCATCCTTCATCAAAAACCGACATGGAGATCCTCACAAACAACTCCATGAGCACTGTGGTGGTTTAGAATTTCTTAAACCAAACCACTAGCCAAAGATCAAGGATTCATACCAAAGTTCACCAAACTTTACAAAACCATAGAAATAGGAAGGATTCCATATCTATTTGATATAAACTAGGGTTTTTCAACCCAACTTCCCATAAATCTAGGGTTAGGATGTATTCCTAACAAAACCCTAGAAAGGGAACAAAACTAATATCCAAAGAAAACCCTAGCAATCCATACCCAAGTAGTTTTTATACAAAATCATACTAGAATCCATACCTTTGCTTGACCCCTCCTTCTTCCTCTTCTTCTTCTTCCTCTTCCTCTTCTCCTCTTTATCCAACTTCCGTATGAGCTCTCTTTTGTAAGACAAAAAAATGAGATATTTTGTCTCCTCACTTTATAGTTAAATTTTCTTTTGTTGCCTTTTAGTCCTCATCACTCTATTATTTACTACAATTTATGTTCTTTCCACTTTTGCCTCTAATCTTATCAACATGACTTTTATGTCCCTTTTGACAATTACAATTTGTCCTTATGTCTTATAAAATTTACAGGTTTCTCGATTTCATGTTTCGCATTTAAATTCACGAAAATTCAATTTATGCCTACAAAATACCTAAACACGTTGAAAGCGACTAGGGGTATATTTCGAGTGTTACAAGTTCGACCTTTTGATATGGGATGACGGTTAGTGTGTGCCCATGTTGAACTTGGATTAACTGACTACCATTGATGACATTGAACTGTATGTTGAAGTTGTTCGAGTCAAGGCACCAGCGAAGCAATCTGTGGGTGTCCATGTGGTTATTGGTTGCGACAAATTACAATATTCTAGGGCTGGCTATGGTTGTGAATAGTAGCGGTCCATTACCAGAAAACGGGAGTTTTTAGAGTTGATGAAGACCGTGCTTATGAAGAAAGCAATGATGAATATGATGAAGATGTTGATGATGACTGTAATGGAGATGCGGATGTTGAAGTTGATGGACATGCATCATCCTTTCGAACTTTTAATGAAGTTTTGGAGAATGAACAAGGGATATATGTCTCTGCACAAGCACCATGTTGTGATGTATCAAATCAGCCAGATGATGAGACATTAGATGAGTCATCCACGATTCGGTATCACTTACCCTCACTCCCAATTTGAACATGTTGAAGACACGGATAATGTTGTTGCAAGTTGTTGGACTCGTGGGTGCGGCATACTACTGGTTATTCGAGTGGAGAATTTGTAATTGGCCAAGTTTTTAATTCGAAATTTGATTTGCAAGAGGCTGCAAAGATTTACTCAATTAAAGCACACCAAGAGTTTTTCGTTGTTGCATCCTCTAAAAAATTGCTCGTTTTAAGATGTAAGAAGGCGGAAGAATGTCAGTGTCCATGGAAGCTTCGTGCAATGGTTGTGAAAGATACTTGCTTATTTGTTGTCAACAAATATACAGGGCCGCATACTTGTGTTAATCCTTGCTTGAACCGGGACCATCATCAACTGGACTTGAACTTGGTTGCTGCTCATATAAAGGCAATAATTAAGGCACAATTCACATTGACTACAGCTGCTATTCAAGCAAACATGATGGAGAAATGGGGATATGAAATATCATAAAAAAAGGCGTTGGATGGAGAGCATAAAGAAATTAGACAGTTATTTGGTGACTTCTCTCAGTCATATCTGGTACGCCACGTTTGTTCTGCAGCCATAGTGCAATCAAATCACAGATGTGTTGTAATTTGGAAAACATGTGACATTAATATGCCCAAAACGATAGATATGTGTTCTAGTCCATTCCAAGCCATCTATTGAAGGGTTCGAACATTTTTGTCCCGTAATGAGTATTGATGGTACACATTTATATGGGAAGTATAAAGGGAAGTTATGATTGCTATAGGGTGTGACAGAAATAATAAGTTGTTTCCATTGTCATTTGCTATTATAGAATGCGAGAATACTGATAGTTGGGGATGGTTCTTGGCATGTATCAGAAATAGAGTAACTCAACGGAGGCGAATTTGTGTTATATCTTACAGACATCCAGGTATCATAATTGTAATGGCGATCCCATCTTGGTTGGGTTTGCACCATGCTATCCGCGAGTTTGCATCACGTCATCTTTGCAGCGCAATTTATGACCGGTTCAAAGATAAACTTTTTGAAGAATTTGGCATGCAAGCGGCTTTAGCAAATCACCGGAATGCAAATTCAATAAGCATATGACTACAATTAGGAGAATGAATTGACACTACAATGGCTAGGCGATCCCTTTGGGCTATATGGGCTCTTTCGCACGGCCAATTCGAAGATATGGGATAATGACAACCAACATTTCTGAGGTATTTAATAGTGTCCTTAAAGGAGCTCGTAGCCTACCAGTAACTACATTTGTACAATTGACCTTCTTCTGTCTCAACAGTTACTTTGTTGCAAGAAGGGAACTAGGTGCTCATAGATTGGCATTTGCTAAGCAGTTCACTCCGTATGTTGATGCTTTCAGTTAAAGATTCGTGTTGTTAAGAGGCGGGTTCAGGCGGTGTGCTTTACGATCACGTAAAGGGCTTATTTCATGTCAAGTCAAGGAGGGGTCGAACTCATCTCCTCAACTTACAGGAAAAAAAATGCACATGTGGAAATACATTGATATATGGATTCCAGTAGCAGCCCACATATCATAGCGACATGTCGGCCATCGATGTCGTGATTTTTCGTTTCTTTGTTTGGAAATACTTACACTCTCGGGCGTACTATGATACATGGGCAAGCCTTTTCCATCCAATATTCCATGAAGATGAGTGGCCTCTTTATGATGGTCCTAAAATTTGACCACCTGAGTCAATGCAACGCATCGGAAGTGGACGTCCTAAATCAACCCATTTGCATAATGAAATAGACGTTAGGGAGGGGAAAACATCTATCACATTTGGGTTATGCAAACAACTGGGTCACAATCAGTAGTCTTGTAAGAATAGAAATCAAGTTTAGTAGATCCATGTGTACGAATGTATGAATGTAGCTTCTCCCATTATCTTGGATTTGGTTCTCGCTAGCAAAAACGACACCGCGATTGACATTTGAAGGATAGTCTGTTTTCCAGTCATATGGGATGACCCCACTCTTATTGCTTTTTGGATTTATTTGTCAAATGGTATGATAATGATGATTCAAATGGTGTTCAATTTTTGCAGGGGAAGTTACATTCCCTCCACCTAGTTGCCACCATCGTCAGTTACCTCATCAAGGCCCCTCTTGGTCCACATTACATGAGAGTATGTTTGGTTTTCTTCTCCTTTTTTATTTTATTTTTTGTCCTTTTTGTGTATGTGTTGTAGAGTTGTGATATGTGGTGATTTTGTGTTTTTTAAGGTCCTTCAGCATGTAGGCCTTTGCCTTTGGAGATTAGTAGATCTGTTGTGTTATTGAAGGAGAAATTACTAAAAGGGTTGGTTAGGTGCTCCTTTTTTTTATCAATACAGTTATCATCAAATTTAACTCAAATGGGAGGATACTTGTGCGCTATGATAAAATGAATGTGGAACTTTCATTTGATAATTTTACTCTCATAGTTGAGGTATATTTTGCATATAATTATGATTTTCATCATGCCGCTTCTCAAGTAGTTTGCATTTCCACATTTTCTTGTGCAATTATAGCTTAAGTTTTCTGAATTTTGCAGGATGTACTAATTGAAAGCAGTGACTTGGATAAGATTCGACCGAGCTATGCAGCTACAATGAGGAGCTCGTACTAGAGCTATCTTTTGCACATTGTAGTTATTATTTCTCATAGGTTGAATTTTTTGGTGAAATTTTATACCTATGTATGTGTAATAATCTCATGTGTACAAACTGGGGAAAATTCTCCTTTTTGTGACTTTAATTTTTGCACATTGTAGTGACTTGAATTTCAAAGTATAGGGAAGCTAAGACATCGTTGCCCTACTATTTGGTTGATTTTCATTTTTTCACTATTTATTTTTGAAGAGTAACTACTGTCTTCTTATTCCTTACATTATGTATATTTATTTTCTTTACCTTGACTTGAATATTAATTCAACCAAATAATATAATTCGATGTTATTCTTTTAAGTTTGGTTCGGGATCTAAGTTAAATTAAACATAGAAGCATTAGGGCTTTCAAGATTATCGGTAATTGTGCTTGACATGCATACAGATGTTTAAGGATATTCCTTGTTTCGCTTCCACAAACCAGGTACGAAGTATGATCATTGGTATACTTATCTCCATCATTTAAATCAATTACTTCATATCTGATAGGAAAAAGAAAACCCCATTTAAAGCTCATAGTTAAATTCATAAGCATAATGTCTTAAGCTATTTCTTGTAGTTCTATCTTTCCTCTTTATTTTCATGTTTAATCTAAACTGTAAGAGCCACATTTTCCTTCCTTACAATGCATGCCATTGGACAGGGAAAAATTAGTAGACTGTACAAGGACCAACATCATGACTTCTTGGTGATGTGGATCTATTCTTTGGTAGAATACTAATTGGAAATGACTCGTAAGAAAAATACAAAACAAGCAAGTGAGTGAAGAATGGATAGCAGGTTGTTGAGGTACAAAGTTAGAGTTGTTTGTTTTCTTGTACCCATTCAATCGCTGACGGCATATTGTGGGTTTTCTTTTGGAAGGGAAGTGATTTTTTTTTAGTTTAAATTACATAGTTAGTGTTGTGCCCCGAATGGTTCTACATCTGCATTAATTGTTATAAAGATCAATTATTTATAATGGATTCCTTTTATTCATTGTCATGAAAGGGAAACAAGGAAAGAATCGGTGTTTTAACATTTACCTTTGGGAAAAGAAATATGGTGTAAAATTGGTTACTAATGCACTCGATTTGCAAATTTATAGGAAAATAAAAATAGATTCAAACTTAATCAATTAATTCTATATGTTTACTTTACTTTTAGAATAATTTTGATTATTTAGAAATTGTATTTTTTAGCATCTTTTCTCTTTTTCTTTTGTGAGAGACGAAACCTAAGTAGAATGAGGGCTTAGTAACACAAAAAAATCAACAAAAAAAAAAAAAAAATTAAGCTGGGGCTAATGTAGATTTCGAGCAAAAGCTATCTAGGAAAATCTAACGAAATTGTCTCCATTTTGTCATTAGAATGAACTTGGTTTGTAGAAGAAACAATTGACCTCATTCCTAGCATGGTTGCACCATCATTACCGACCACTTGAGACTTGAGAGGTCACAAAGCTGTGTAATACATAGAAACAAGTTCATGTTTTGGCTTTGACTTTGACTATCTTTTTGCATTGCAAGTTCTTCTTTGATGGATTTTCTCAAAAGCGTAAAAGATAAAAACAATTAAAGTAACAATGTACATCACTTATCCAGCCACAAACTTTATGCTTGATTAACTAACCATTTGTGTCATCACTTATACAGGTAACATTACAAACTAAATGCTTGCCATGTTTGATTGTTTAGTGAAAACCAATATTGTTTAAAAATACATTGAGCACATGCGTCAAATGCATCCATGAATGATGTAATTAAATGAAGTTTATACCTTAATTCTAACCATATTTTCGATGTGCCAACTCATGTCCTTTAGAGGAATCACACATTTCTATTGTATTGGTTGAATCACAAAGAATACAATTACTAATTCACACCGTTTCTCTTAGAAGGTAATTTATAAGAAAAGGGGAATATAACTACTAAAGATTTAACAATGAAGAAAAGCTATCGCTCATTGCATCTCATATAATCTTCTATAAACATTATATACGAATCCATGCATATACCAACACATTTAAATATATTAAAACATTTATACAAATATCTAATATATAAAAAAATAACAGTAACATCAATGAGTCCCGTAAGATGAAACATACTTTATATTTATCTTAGAGAGTATTGTATAGAATAACAAACTGTTGAAGCCCATTAAGTCTAGTGGAATTACGAGGCCAATTTGGCGTGGACTTGTGGAGCCCGAGGGAGGCAGTGGGGCCAGGGAGGCGATGGATGAAGTGGTCGATGTACCACGTCGAGTGCGAGTGCCTTCTCTGATATACGGTAAGGTCAAGGATGGTGTCATCAATGGGAGGCAATGTATGGGATGATAAAGGGTGTGACGACAATGTGATATCTACTGCTATGGACGTTGGCTCTGGCGACATTGGATATGGTACAGACGTGTAAGTGTGTGGGGGTATGGAAGGTGATGTGTAAGTGTGTGGGAGTATGGAAGGTGATGTGTAAGTGTGTGGGGGTATGGAAGGTGATGTGTCAATGTGTGGGGGTATGGAAGGTGATGTGTAAGTGTGTGGGGGTATAAACATCTCGAGTGAGGGGTAAGTATGGGAGGGTATCGAAGTAGGCAAAGTCGGCTCAAGTGTACCTAGACCATTGTCACTATCTGGACCATGACCTGGCCCACCATCTCGACCACGACCTCGGCCATCAACTCTCCATCTCCCTCTCCCTCTACCTCGAATGGACTGCGTACGTGCTGAAGTGGATGACATCGGAGGTCTAATCGATGGTCCATGTGATGTCGAAGCCTCTTGAGCGTGTGGCGTGAATCGTCTTCTCTGTCACAGTGTAACAACGAAGTCGAGACAAGATGATGTATGTCGCCTGACACAGCGGCGATGACCCGCAGCGAAGCGACTAGCTATATCGACCATGGCGAATATCGAGTGAACCAAAGAAAAGAATTATAAATACATAATCTATTGATTAAATTTGGAAAATTTTTAGAAATACATGACTTTAACACGAAAACATGAAGTAGCAGAAACGTAGTATGGAACTTCACGCCCATCATCCACATCGCGGTGGTAATTGTCATAAAAGCGTCGTGTAATACGACAATACCCTTTGCATGTATGGATCATGGAAGTCCATCAAACCCACCATAGGGTGAAGTGATGATCCTGCCCTTTCGCGTATCCCGCTAATGCTATATGCGAGCATGTCTGTGTTGTCGGCAGTGTCATGACCACATACATCACGCTCTATGTATTTGTTGCTTGTAAGAAGCGAATTTGGAAGTATCTCGATGCAGCCAAACTAAGCGTAAGACCGCTCTGGACTATGCCCTCCAACACTCTCGAAACATATGGCGGTGACATCGTGCGCCGATATCTGTCATTCGCAAATATCCCGGGAAGTTGGTAAACCAACTCTCCGATGAATGGCTGCCATAAGACCTACATATTTACCATTGAAGTTAAAAACTGAATGAAATTACTACAGAACCATATACTTTTACATATAATTACGTCGGAAGTTTGTACGTCTAGGCGATCTCGATATAGAGGATGCGCCGGATGGGTTATGCACCGTGTCGAAGAAGGTACTCTCCACCTGCGCCACTAATCGGCGCTCACGGCTCTACATACGTTCTTCCGGGCTGAACGCCATGCCCAATTGGTAATCCATCGTCTGGACCCCCAGCTACGTCACCATCGACGACATCGGCATCGTCATCATGTAAGGCATGAGGAATGGGTAGTCTTTGGATATGCGTGATCTCCCCAATCGGGTCGGCCATGTTAAGTCTCTCCGAGACCATATTTGAATATAAAATAAACGGAAATTAAGCAACCCCTAATGATGTATTACGTATATGAATGTATGTAATTACAAAAAAAATTTACATACATGTATATGATTGTAATACAGCATATGCAGCGTCGGTCCAGTATTTCGGCATAACTCTCGATATGTATGTGCTGAAATCTTTGCCTGCATACAACTATAAAAATTCGATATACATGTCGATCTCGTAGTAGTGGGAGAAAGCCTGGATGAACTTGGGCCCCCGCTTCTTGTCGCCCAAACAAGAGGATCCCACTCCAACTAGATGGACCATTTTCGCTCAATTCGACCCTCATCCGGCCATTAGGTCTTTGGGGTGGATAATTGTTGACATAACCACCCGGTCTGGAATGGCGGATCTCTGAGGCATCAGTGGTGGGGTGACACGAAGCGGCTCCTTTGCATAACTGCACGCTGCATCGCGCACATCCCACGTGTGGTGGTCAGTGATCTGACGAGGATGATGTGACATCTGTAACATGATCGTCATCTCTCCGACTGGGACATGAAATGTGTGTGTCTCGGGCCGCCATCTCTCAACGAGACAAGTGATAAGTGGCCAATCTATCATGATGTGGCCTAAGCGGTGACTACGGTAGAATCACATGCGAATGTGTGGAATGAATGCGTGGATCATCCTCCATACGAGGAAGGCTCTAAATACATTGTCGAATTGGAGGACTTCTGGAGACTTCTAGTAACAAAAAACCAAGTTTATAATTGAATATATACAAATTAGAGGGTAAAACTGGAATGTTAATTCATGAATAATAAAATACATACCTGCTTTGTGTCAACTAAGTGGGACTTGTGTCTGTCTTGCAATACCAAGACAGATGGATCCAATGGATCAGCATCATGAAGCCATAAGATACCCGTATATATAATGCGGATGTACGAAAGGCCTTTATAAATATTATTAAAACACATTGGAGAGAGGCTATCACAATAATTAAAGCAAGTAATAGTACAACCACAGATTAATTAAGTAGACACGTACACCAGTTGATGTCTCATTTACTTAAAGATGTAAGACACACGTACATGGTTAATTACCTCTGATACAATTCATAATCAAATGCCGTTCGATAACAAAGTATTATACGAAGCAACTACATTCATACATTTGATTTACTAAACTGATTTCTATTCTTACAAGGCGCACAATGGGGTTTTAGGGTTTTAAGTTTTAAGGTTTAGGGTTTTTGATGTTTTGAGTTTGAGTTTTGTAGTTTTTAGGGTTTGGGGTTTTAGGATGTCGGGGTTTTTTTTTAGGGGGGTTTAAGGGTTTTAAGGTTGCCAGGGTTTTAATGTCATATGGTTTAGGGTTTCAAGGTTTCAGGGTTTTAGGGTTTTAGGGTTTTAGGGTTTTAGGGTTTTAGGGTTTTAGGGTTTCAGGGTTTTAGGGTTTTAGGGTTTTAGGGTCTTAGGGCATTAGGGTTTTAGGGTTTGGGAGGTTTAGGGTTTTGGGGTTTTAGGGTTTTAGAGTTTTGGGGTTTTAGGGTTTTAGATTTTTTTGAGGTTTTTAGTTTTGGGGGCATTGGGTTTTAGGATTTTTAGGGCATTAGGGAGGCAGTAGAGTGATTGTGTTGACATTGAGTTGATTCAAGGTGGTTTTAGGGTTCAGGTTACTGGTTTTAGGATGGTTTGTAGTTTTAGGATGGTTTAGGGTTTTTAGTTCCTAGGAGTTTTAGGGTTTAAGGTCCTTGGGCATTAGGGTTTTAGGGTTTTGGGGGTTTGTGGTTTTTAGAGTTTAGGGTTTTGGGGTTTTTAGGTTTTAGAGTTTTAGGGTTTTAGGGTTTTAGGGCATTAGAGTTTTAGGATTTTATTAGGGTTTTAGGGTGGTTTTAAGGTTTTAGGTTTTTTAGTTCTAGGGTTTTGGAGTCTTAGGGTCTTAAGGCATTAGGGCATTAGGGTTTTGGGGTTTAGAGATTTTAGGTTTTAGAGTTTAGGGTTTAGGGTTTAGAGATTGGTTTTTAGTGTTTTGGGTTTTTGGGTGGTTTAGGGTTTTGGTGGTTTTTAGGGTTTATTTTGGTTGTAGGGTTTTTGGGGTTTTAGTGTTTTGGAGTTTTTGAGTTTAGTGTTTTTGGGTTTAGAATTGGTTTAGGGTTTAGGAATTGGTTCTGGGTTTAGTTTTTAGTTCTAGGGTTTTGGGGTCTTAGGGTCTTAAGGCATTAGAGTTTTGGGGTTTTGGGGGTTTTGGGTTTTGAGGTTTTTAGGTTTTAGAGTTTTAGGGTTTTAGGGTTGTAGGGTTTTAGGGTTTTAGGGTGGTTTTAGTGTTTTAGGGTGGTTTTAGGGTTTTAGGGTTTTAGGTATTTTGGTTGTAGTGGTTTTGGGGTTTGGGGGTTTTAGTGTTTTTGGGTTTTTAGGATTTAGTGTTTTTAGGTTTTAGGGTATTTTTCAGGACTATATACAGTTAACTCCATTAGTGGGTTTCCCATGGAAGACAAATGATATTTAATGCATAATTTAGCTTGCTTTTACAGATGTCAAATTATTGTATTTCAATTTCCATTTTTTCTTCTTAGTGAAGCATCACTGGATTCTATCATGTATAACCACGAGAATATGAAAAAATGGGAACAAGTAACGGCACATAAATAACATGCACAAAATAAGGAGGGTTACACCCACGGATTTCAAGTAATCATGAACTTCCTGTAAACCCTCATCAGAATGTAACAAAGTGACTCCACATCAGGTTGTGCATCAAGTAAAATACAACAAAACATGGATAGAACAATCCCAAAACCAATTTACATATACACACAAACCCGAGTGAAGGATGAAGCGATTTATATATGGCAAGAAACTAAGAAAATAACCAATGCAATAAATATTTGAGTGAGAATATGTATAGGGGAACTATACCAGATCTTGGAGTAAATTGCAACATTAGTACATGAAGGAAAGATCGCGGTAGAAACCCGACAAACTGACACAACGGGAAAGGGACACAACCTCCCTTAAGCGCATTGATGGGAGAGAGCTGGATAATAGGATCAAGGAAAAATAGACAAGATAACACTTCTTAATGAAATTTATATGAAGTTGAACCTAATACCAAACCTACTCGAAACCCTCGACAAGGCATCAACCAAATATTTCCTCTTATCTAGATAATGCATATCATCAACTTTCAAATTTCTAAGACTGTTTCATTTCAAACATTTCCATGAAATCTTTGGCATTCCCTTAGATTAAGGGTTTATATACGTGCACAAAACTATCGAGCAATTCCAATTCGGTCTGAAATACAAAACCCATGACTCGAATATTGAAAGCGGAAGAACCCTGAAAACCTTATAACTTCCCAAACATTGAATCGGAAATAAAATATCAAATCATATAAGTTCCAAATATTGACACGATAAAGACTAATGGGAACTAACCTAAGCTTGACTTCGTAGTTCCCTTTAATCGCGAACACATAAATCACCATAAACGAAGCGGCATTACAAAAAAAACCTAAAAATTATTAGATTTTTCTATTAACTGACGAAAAAGAAAACCCGGCAAATACGAAGCGGAAAATGAAGGAAGAAAAGAATCAAACAAACTGGCGGCGGCTTATAGCGTCTTCTGGCAAAGCAAAGCAACCCAATGGATTTGATGCTATTGGGTTCTGAAAATCCGCTACGAACTCATTGCTAACTATATGCACCGCCCGTTCCGGCAAGGCTCTTGGATAAGTGGTCGGAGGAAAGAGAAGCGAATCGTCGGAGAAAGAGGAGAAAGAATGAGCGGAAGGAAGAAAAGAAACCTAAGTGATAGAAGGCCGGTGTCATTGTTAGTGGCAGTTACTTAACCAATTACTATTTGTTGCGTCGGCGAATTTAACTTGACCAATTGTTGCTTTTCCCATTAGCGACATTTTAGTTAACGAAGCCGCTATTCGATTCTTTAGCTTCTTAGCGATCAATTCTACCCAGATTATGCGAGGCGGCATTCTTTTATCGGTTGGTTAATAGTTTGGCACATAAACTAATTTGTTCTTTTTTCTCAACGCGTAGTTCCGTACAAAACTCATAAACCCAGGCCAATTGTTGTTCTAATAATTCCTAATTATCACTTTTTTTTCATTTTTCTTTTTTCAATAACTAGTGTTAAAACGCCCATGTGGCCTGAGGTAAAGAGGTGGGGAGGGTTTATGAGACATCTAAGATTTTAATGATGGCACTACTCTTATGGTTGGTGGCTACTTTAGAGTTTGCCTCTGGAATAGAAAGAGACAGAAAGAGAGTTAGAGAAAATATGTAATTTTAATATCAGGAAAGGTCTCGATTTATAAGAACAGACGATTTAGTCTAAGGTTTGAAATTAAATAAATTATTTTATTATGATTGAATTCAAAATGGCTATTAGGAATTGATTCCATTATTAAAATTTACACAGAAGCGTTTTGATTTTTCAATAGTCAAAAGCCAAAGTTTTCATATAAGCAAAACAAAACAAAACAAAATTGGAGCAAAACCAAATGTGACTCGTGATAATCTCACCACAGAGGAATCATCGATTTGCATTGAAATTGGGCTTTCGGCCGATTTCTTGTTCACGTGAGACCTCTCCTCTTCTCAAGCCTTGTCCAAGCCCAAAAATGAGTTTTAGTATATAAACCCAAAAAGAAAAAAGTTCTTGTATTTTTTCCATGTGGTACAAGATCTTTTTGAAAAGGCTACCAGCCAGTTATGCTGTTTACAATATGGCAATATACAAAGTGATTAGATATTAAAGAAACCTAGAGTGTTGAACTTTAGGGCCTTTTTATTTACAGTTTTTGAAAATTGTTTTTTGTTTTGAAAAACAAAAAAATGACAAAGAACATATTTTGTTCTCGGTTTTTTTAAAAACGCAAAAAATCTATAAAACACGAAATTTAGATAACAAAACGATTTTAGAGAATACCAAAATTGTATTTTCTGCATTTTCAAAATTGTTCTTTCAATATGTTAATAGTTTTCTTTCATGTGTAATAATTCAAATTCATTTACCTTATTGCCAACCCGCAAGCCTTTATTAACTATCATCATTTCTTTTACTATTGTTGCATAATATACCTTATTCATGAAATGATTATTGTTTCTTACATTATACCTCAACACAAAATCAATTATAAGTATTTCCATTTTTTTTCTTATAACTTATTGTATATCAATAATTTTATGTTAGAGCTGGATTACTCAAATTCCATTTAACATGACCAGAAAAACTTTACATGCAATTTGATGAATTTCTTCTTCACTCGTATTGATAACTTAATTTTACTTGTAATACTTTACTTTAAAAAATATATTTAATATAATGGATTTTTCCTTTTCTATTTGTGAATTTTTCTTTTTAAGATCTCCACATAAATTTATTTGTCATATTTAATTTCTTCTCTGTATTCTTTTTTTTCATCACACTTCTTGTTATTGTTATTTTTCTTCACCAAGCTAGCCAACACATCCCTGTTTTTTTAATAATTTATAATCATCATTTTAGTCAAGAATTAGGGAGTTGAACTTTATTTTCATAAGTTTTGTGTGGATCACAAATATGATTGAATCAATGTGGCACAGTTCAAATGAAGAGAAAAACCAACTACCCACAAAGTCACCTCTTTGATAGTTGGCATCATGACTTCAAATCTCATTATCACTTTTGCTATTTGTTCAATCCTAGTACACAAATTTTTCCTTTCTTATTTTTTTCATAATCAATTGTTGAATTAATTAAAGATGATATCAGCAATGAAAGAAAATAAAAAGGAAATTTGATAAGAAAGAAAAATAACCAAAATATGAAGCATAATATTCATATTAAATTCAAATCCTATAAACTTAAACTTTTATGAAAGTTAGTTGTTTAATATGATATCAAAGCTTAGTTTGATAGAAGTTCATGAGTTCAAGAATGTTTGATCCTCAAATCCTATGTTTAAGCTTTTACGAAAGTTAATTGTTTAATATGATATCACAACTTGGTTTGACAAATTAAATGTCATAGGTTCAAGAATATTTGATTCCCTAAGTCTACAAACTTAAGTTTTTAAGAAAGTTGGTTGTTTAATATGGTATCAAAGCTAAGTCTAACAAAAAGTCATGGGTTCTATAATATTTGATCTTCAAATCTTACAAGTTTAAACTTTTAAGACAATTGATTAACTTAATTTTCTAATAGAAGTTCATGGATTCAATAATATTTGATCCCCAAATCCTCTACAAATTTAAATTTTCAGGAGAGTTGGCACCTTAACTTATTTTCATGCATAGTAATCCTTTTATATATTTTAATTCCACGTTTTTCAACCCATCGATTGAACATTTCAAAAAATGTTGAGCATATGAATAAAAAGTGTCCCGAGTTCAAGTCTCACTTGAGACATTAACTAACATGTTTAATCGTAAAAAAATAAATAAATAAATAATCCCACGTTTTTCATAATCGTATCTGACATCAAAACATTCAAGCATCTGCCTGGTATCTAATCAATGGAAGGAGAAACCAATCTGAACACGTCAGATTCTCCACGTTCTATTCCTCAAAAAAGAAATCTTTATAAGCTAACATACATTCCTCTCATATCCGCGTCTGTAACATCCTTTCAAAAAGACATCCCTCATGATGAAGCTCTCACTGACTGTCCTTCTCGCCGGAATCCTGGCCGGAGCACTGCCCGGAGGGGTGGTGGGTCAGAACTGCGGCTGCGCCGCCGGCCTTTGCTGCAGCAGATGGGGGTACTGCGGCACCGGCGACGCCTACTGCGGCGCTGGCTGCCAAGAGGGTCCCTGCTATGCGCCGCTAACTCCTAACAACGTGTCGATTGCAGATATCGTGACGGATGATTTTTTCAATGGGATAATCAATCAGGCTGCACCCAGTTGTGAAGGGAAGAATTTCTACACCCGAGCGAGGTTTCTGACGGCGGTCGGTTCGTTTCCTCAGTTCGGGAGGATCGGTTCGGAGGAGGATTCTAAGCGTGAGATCGCTGCTTTCTTTGCCCATGTTACCCACGAGACTGGACGTAAGATTTTATCCCCCATCTTTTTTTTACTTTTGTTGAAAGAAAAACAACAAGAAATAAAAAGACCGACACCACACAAGATTATATATACCAAATTTAAGAAGGTCCATACCTCGGGTCAAGGGTCTAAACAAGTCAAGCTACTCATGAGTTATTTGAGCTTAACTCGTAAAATCCTCGGTCGTGCTCGAGTTAATCAAGTCAGCTCGACTCAAGTAGCTTGTAAGTGGTCCAGTATCTGTCGCCTTCGGAGTTGCTCACAACCTTAATCGAGTTTTAACGATTTTATTAATGAATCGAACTTGAGTTGAGTCGATTAAGAGTATAATTATTTGTTAATTTTTTAATTGATCTAAACTTTGTCGAGTTGAGTTTGAGTAGCTCAACTATTTTTCAAGTCGAGTTTCGAAAATCTAAATTCTTCGATCGAGTTTGAGTTTGAGTTTCGAATTTTTTAATTGAGTCGGGTTCAAAGTTGGCTCTGCATTGACTCAACTTGAGTACATCCCTACCTCAATTGGAGTCTCACCAACCCAGCAAGATCAAATGGGCTACAAAATCGAGTCTATTGGTTTAGTCCCTTTGCAAATATCACATAATACCATGAGGCTTTAAAGTTAAATATCGAATAAACCTTAATGACCCTAAGGAAAGTCCAACCAATGATTATTGGGTAATCATCACCACATCCATACCATGTGCTCCACACCCTTTACCCAGAGGTGTTATGGGCTACAAGATTAGGCTTATTTATTGGCCTAGTCCCTTTCCTAGTAGCTAGTATTGCATATCCCAAAAAAAAATCCATAATATTGTAAGTAGAGCTTTTCGAGTCAAAGTTAGACAAAATTGCATCATTGACTATAACAACTTCTCAGATTCAAACAACATGGTGACAAAAAAAAAGCATGCGTATAGTTTACGCTGCATAAATGAGATCAATGGAGCATCAAGGGATTCTTTGTGATAGAACGACACCGGTATCCATGTGTGGTACAGGAAGGCTTACTATGGGCGAGAGGCCAGATTCAACTATCATGGAACTGACTCTGGCCTGCCAGGAAAGAAGCCATAGGGTTCAGCGGCTTGAGCTCGCCCGGCAAGTAGCGGCAGACCCGATCGTGTCGTTTAAAACGACATTGTGTCTTGGTGAACCGTGCTGGCCGGTTTATGAGCCAAGGGTTTGGAGCAACTATTCGAGCCATCAATGGTGCACTTGAATGTGATGGGGGAAATCCAACCACCGTACAAGCCCGAGTTAGATACTACACGCATTACTGTAATCAATTTCGTGTCCCACCTGGGAATAATCTCTATTGCTAGAAATATATATATATATATATATATATATATATATATATATATATATATATGCGAACTCCATCTATGGCTGTTCGGATAATAAAGTACTTGTGGTTACCTTCTACAATCAAGAATAAAGTGATGGCCTAGCATTATATTTGTAGCAGCTTATGCGAAATATATATATATATATATATATATATATATATATATAACCTAAGACTTTTGTTGAGAAAGATGAGTATCACTGGATAGTCAAACATTAAAATTTAGATATCTCATGTTTTTGTTTATTTCTATTCATTTTGTATTATACTAGTCTGTTCTTGGATTCGAACCATCTTCCTTGAACTTATCTCACATTTTCACCATTTGAGTCATGTCTCAATGGCATATGTTAAGATGGGGTAAGGAGGAAAAAAAAAGGAAAAAAAAAAATCAACATACAATATACGTAGAAAGTGCATTTTGAGAGAAAATTTTCTTTAAATGCACTAGCAATAAGACACGGCATGCTTGGACAAAAGTGCTCTCCACACATTCCTCGTCAAGGTCATACTACCTAACTTTGTTTTTTTTCAACCAACCCCACATTCAAAGCGGTTTTTATATCATCCTTCGTTCAGTGGTGACATACTAATAAACAAAATAAATTTATTATGTAACTCTTAATAATTCTAAAATTTCACTAATTTTGAAAATCTGCTTAATTAAAAAAAAAAAAAACAAGTTATGTGGGAGAAAGGAGGGTGTGCTGAAGTTTAAGGCATTTTGGTTCTAACTTCTAACATGTGTTGTTATTGTGCTAGTAGACCTAAGGATAATTTTCACCCTAAAAATGCATTTGTATGTATGTTGCATGATTATGTGTCTC